>JANRMR010155109.1:0-12450 GCA_025434825.1 Bergia sp. 'catenularis' | reverse complement strand
CCCCCCCCCCCCCCCCCGCTACACACTTGAATTAGTTAGAGTTGCAAGGACCCCCTCCTGGCTACACACTTGAATAAATTAGAGGTACATAAACCACCTTCGTACGTTGCTTTCTTTGTCCATTTAACAATGTGACTCGAAGAAGATTTCGAACTTCATAAATCAACAGTCTCGCTAGTTTGCTATGGAACTAAAAGTTAAGTCACCCGCAAAGGATGCCAGACTTAAGGTCTGGGCGTTTACTAAGAGAACCTTTTGCTGCTACGACTACGGTCCTGATCAGTTGGGATACCTTTCATTTCAACGTCTGAAAATTGTATTTGTAGAAATTCAAAGTGGTTATCTGGTTGGCATTAATGGAGCTGTACCTCCGTGACGTTTTGATGTAATAAAATAATAAATCTAAATGCCCCGTGATCATGGCACCTAGTTTTATTCAAATTTTGGTCCGTTCCAAACCCGGTTTTAGATTACTTTCTATTTGATACAGAAAATCAATTTTGGCACCCTAGTTCGCATTCTCAAACAAGTTTTTGAGCATCGTGATAAAGTGATGTAACAAACTATAGGACCTTTTACATTTCTCTAATGCATTTTTTTGTCGCAAATTAAGTACAGTTGACTCCCGATAACTCGAAATTTCGAGGGAATTGGAAAAAGGTTCGAGTTATCGGGAGTTTGAGTTATTGAGGGTAAAATTAAAAAGAAAATAACCCAAAGGGAAAACAAAATGACTTCGAGTTAGCGAGAGGTTCGAGTTACTGCGGGTTCGAGTTAACGGGAGTCAACTGTTGTGCCATGGCAGCCGCCATTTGTTTTGTACTCCGCAAGTCAGTAAGTTACGATTTACTTGTCGTTCACGTGTTTTTCTCTCAAGTGCGTGCTCGGGCCTGTGCCGTCCTTGGCTTGCTGGGATTACGTCATATTCTTACCGTATTCCAAAGCGTGGAATGTTATGGCCCAAAAAAGGAGAGTTGACTTGCATGCTCTAAAAATCTGTGTCCAATTTTGGTTTTGTTTTGTGCCATTTGCTTGCATCCATAGACCACTTTCATAATATGCCCCAGTGGCCATAGACAACCAGAGGCTACAACTCGGGCCTGGCTGTATGCTTGACCCTGCTTGTCGATCGTCACTTTCAAAGCAACGATGGTGTGTTTAATGTATGAAGCGGGGGCAAACGTGTAGAGTTGAAAACATCAATAATTTGACAACCTGTTAGCTGTTCCAACCTCGTGGCGTAGCACGCAGACACTTAGCCTTTTGTAACGCGGGCTCAAATGATCTTGCGGTAACGCATGCACAGGAAAAACGCGACATGAAAAAAACGGAGCCTAAACCTTGACTCGGGCGCCTCGAATCGAGGTCAAGTTCCAAGTTCTCATACATTTGCTGTATTTTGGCCTTTCTGGCCTCGACTCAAAAAGTTTTTGTTCTTGGCCACTGGGGCGTATGATGAAAGTGGTCTATAAACTTGCAGATGACTTCGTTTGAGCACCCAACGGGAACTTACATTAGGCTCTGCCGGGGTGTAATCAAGACCCCGTCCACACGTAACCGGATATTTTTAAAAAGAGATTTTTTTCTCCGTTTTGGCCTTCCGTCCACACGTAAACGGAGTTTTCGAGCACCGAAAACGGGGGTTTTCAGAAACGCTCTCCAGAGTGGATTTTTTTTGTAAAACTCCGGCATATCGTTTTCGTGTGAACGGGCGAAAACGGAGGTTTTCGAATACGATGACGTCATAGGCTTATATTACTAGCTTATCGTTTCCGTGTGGACGTACGAAAACGGAGGTTTTCAAATACGATGACGTCGTAAGACACACTACCTAACATCGCGCATGCTTTATAAGGGTCGTTATTGTATTTCCATCGTTTCAGTGTTCTCGTGTGGACGGGCGAAAACGATTCGAATACGCTACGTGCGGACGCGAATTTTTTTGAAAACGCAGAAAAAAATATCCGTTTTCAGAAATATCCGGATACGTGTGGACGGGGCCTGAGTAAAACAACTGGCTTAACAGATCCAAGAAAAGATGACAGAAACTGATTAGAAAATAACAACTTTTAATTACACTCTTAAAACCGAGTAAGCATTTTCATTGTAAAACACTCTTCCCCAAATTGTACCCCTATTTACAAGTTTGCTTCAATAATTTAAAACACTTTTATCGCGTAAAATACTAGCAAAATTTTACCCCTCCCCCTTATTTTTCAAATCAAAAGAACTTTGACCATGCAGAAAGCTTACAAAATTTCATTGTACCCCCCCATTAATAATTCACAAATAACAATTTTCTTTATGTTAAATGCTCAAAGAATTCCAGTTATTTACAAATCAAAAACACTCGCCATGTTAACCCCCAACCACTTTCAGCGTATTCTACTCCAACCCTTCCCAATCAAATAAAAGATTATGGAGTTTAAAAAACGGTACGAGTACCCTCGTAATGGCCAGTCAGTTCGATCGTACAGTATCAATCTATCATAGACTCTTGTTCTTTACTCTATTTATAAGCTTCTCTTAAAACGGGTCTTAGATTTGGCAAGCAGATTGCTGCAATCATGGTCAATAGTTGTCGAAACGAGTCATTAATTCTTATCTTTACAACAACTTTAAGTTGGTAATAATTTATTAAATTTGTCAATGTTATCAAAATGGTCAAAATGTGATCAAAAACATTAATTCGGATCTCCCCACATAAAAATTCGATATTTCGACAGTTTTAATAAAGTGAACTCAACACTGACGCGGGGATAGGGGGTCGAGTGGGGTGGGATAGGGGGTGGGGTGGGAGTCGTCTCAACACAAAAGACCATGATTCTCGCAGCTATGTGCCGATATTTGCTTCTTGAGTCGGTTATGCGACAGCTATTGAACTAGCTTTCATTTCAAGGAACTAGGTTTCATTTCAAGGAACTAGGTTTCATTTCAAGGAACTAGGTTTCATTTCAAGGAACTAGGTTTCATTTCAAACGACTTTATACCGGCAATGATGACAAGTAAGCAAATTACTTTATCAGTTACGTCCAGAATCAAACGTTATATTATTTGGGCCATTTAACCGAGAGAAATTATATAAATCCCGAACTGGTCCTTTCACACCAGCCGCGCCTTGGATATCGTCTGTTGGACGCGGTTTTTGCAAGACGTAAACGGAGATTTCGTGCAGTTTGTATGATTTATGAAAGCCACGAAATTTTCTCTCTTATAACAGGGAGGTTTAGTCCCCCGTTTGACGTTGTCCAGCAAACGGCAGCGATAAAAATTTGTCAAAGGTACGATGTGCAAAGCTGGAAAACAGGTCCAGTTTTTACCGAACACCGATTTTGGTTCTTCTATAGGTATTGCCGTTTTTATTAATAGCTAACACCAAAGCGAGGACATCTTGCTACTGCAATCTTTCTTGCCGTTTGTCGACGTGTCAAACAATAGGCGTAATCCCCCTAATAAAATCGAACCCAGCTATTTCGAACTCAGTAAGCTCGAATTACCCGCTATTTCCAAGTCAGACCGAACTCCTTGGCCTAAATTTTTCAGTCATTTTCGCTCCCCCGCTATTTTGAATTGTTTTTCCTTTCCCCTGAGAGCTCGAAATAGCGGGGTTCAACTGTACAACAACCACTGTTAAATCGGAGGTAAAAGGTGGGGCATATGTGGCGCATTTGCACTATTTGAATAATTTTTATTGAGAATCCCACCCTCGGACTATGTTAGTTTGGTCAATTTAAATATAATTTTGACTAGCTGCACTACAAAAATCGGTAAAATACCCTACTCCCGAGGGGGTAACAGGTGTAAACAAATGCTTGCCGCTGCCCCCTCTATCTTCCTCCTGTTTAACTTTAACATAAACGGTCCTATTAATCGCCAACATAGTCCTTGTTAAATACATTTAAAGAAAGCCTTCAATGAGAGATGGTCGGAGGGGAAGTGTCTGTTGGGCAGGCCTCCGTGAGGATCAATTTCTGATTTCGACACGGTACTCAGCACACTGAGGGGCTTTAGTGATTCGCTAGAAAACCAGATGTAGTCAAGTGTCCAGAAATTCTGATTTCCTTCGTAATTCGTTAATTCCGGTTCTTCTCCCTGAAATAAACGAAGTCGTGTTAATTGACAGGCTAAACTAAGTATTAAACTCCAGTGGTTCTTACGGAAATCGTTTTATGTGTATCATTCAGGAACGAGACAATCCTGTGCCAATCTCCTTATTTCTACATCTGCCTCTTTGTCAGCGCGTTGACCGTTGGAAAATCCATTTCGTCCTGCTTAACGTCCATTGGATGTTGAGGGCTTATTAAAGGTAACGACCACTACTGTTTTTGTATTCTATTTCTCGTATATAGAGGTGGTGTGAATTTCGTAAACCACATGTTTGTGTTTCTCTGCCACAAGTGATCGTTTATGCGCTTAACTTCCATGATGAAGTCCCTGAACCTCCTCTTCCGACTGCCCCTTCAGCCTGTTCACAGGCAGGATAAAACGACAGAAGGATGACAGAAAAACGACACGATTTTGGCAGAGCCTATCTTTTGGTCAAGGGCGTAAAAGATAGGGTCTGTTAGCTTGGCAAGAGCATGACGTTCAGACAAGTTTCAGTTTCAGCTGAGCTGCATGACAAAATTCATTCAGTTATACTTAATAAATTAATTAATCCAATTACCATTACGACTTTATAAGCGCTCTGCAGTGTCTTCAGAGGGTTGGTAAGGTTACTTTTAATTGCATCGTAGATTACCAGCTCTTCAGTGGACAGCTGCAAATCCATAGAAAACAACAATTAGTCAAGCCTCCTCTGCCATACCCTGGGTAACGAAGGTTAGATATTTCGGCGCCCGTCAGGGAACCCAGACCTTTGTCCCGAGGGAGGGGGGGGGGTACTCCCTCACACGAACTATATAGGTATGTGCAGCACCAAAGGGTGAGTTTTTTTTATCAGTTTTGGTCTGCAATTGGGTATAGATTCTGATATTTTGATCTGAAGTTTTGTATCGTTTTTAGAAATGTGACATTTTGCGCCACTGAAAACGGGTATCAATTTTACTGAAAGGTCTGGAATCGGGTTGGGAAATTCGCTTCATTTGGCCTGAAAACGGATCACGGTTTTAGGAAACGTGCCACACATCCCCACCAAAATAATTTAGGAGTACCCCCCTCCGGGTAGGGGGACAGCTGAGCAATTACTGTCTCAAGACTCTACTTGTCAAGTTTGTTGACTTGGAGATTATATTTCGTTGTTGAGAATACGATCTCACCGTGTACAAGGCTGTAGCTAGCTGGAAGATTAAAAGAATAGAAGAATGTACCACTAGAAAGGCAGACCTTCCTAATGAAAGTAGAGCTGGCTACCGAATACGGTATTTGTGTTACGTTTTCCATGTAATGAGTTGCATGTTTGATTTCGTCTTATTGATGGAAGGTAACGGCGGCGTCTTTTACAACATAATTGATAAAGGTCGTTCTTCATCAACGACTGCATACATAGAGGCGTACACATACCTGTAAGCTTGATTAAAACATTTTTAAAAACAATTTTCCGTTCCTTGAAAAGTTTTCACCTAAAAACCCGGAGCAAATATAAGAACGTTAAATTTAGTTTTGTTATATAGCGTTCCAGGGCCAATTACATACTCGTTAGAATGCTTTCTCACTGGCATATTATATATAAACGGATAAACAAAGGTTATGGGTTAAAGCACATAAAAACAAACTATTCCGCCAAATTTTATGCCTTTGGACAAAAACATCAAGTCTGGATCTCAAGTTTGCCAAACTCGTAAAGCAAGTTTACGAGATTATTCGCTGGGTGGCAACATTTTAACACAAGTCAAATCCGGCTCATACATTTGCTTTAAGTTACAAACTTCCAACGCAGGGTTCTCGTTTTACTTTCGCAATGAATCATAAAAATTTGTCCTGAAAACTATTCTTGGTATGCTTTTTCTAAATACTTTGTTTATGTGTTCATGCAATGAATTTTCCGGTTTCCTTTAAGTCAAAATGCAAAACAATGACGTCAGCAAACACCAGTCTATTAATGTCCCTCGCAACGCTCGTAACGTCAGTTTCACATCCAACTTTACAACGAACCTCATCATATAAAACCTAGTTGCTCACACCACATATTCAGCTTACTCGCTAATGCAGAAAAACCTGGTTTTTTTTAAAAAAGAAAAACTAGTCTTCAACTATTGGTATCCCGTCTGACAACGTAATTGTCCAGTACAAGTTTTGGTCCAGTATTGGTCAAGCATTGATTCAGTACAAGTATTAGTCCAGTAGCTGTCCGGTTACAAAGGGTGTGGTGGTGTGGCGGGGAAGGGGTTCACACTAACAAGAATGTAAATTGCGAGCTGCGGTAAAACAAATTGACTTACTTCATGTGGAGGCTTTGTTACTGCAGACGGCCACCTGATGTAGTCTACGGTTCTTAGCTTGGACCACTGCTTGATAGTGAGTTTGCCTTCACTTAACAAATGACAGATTGGGAAACTCGGTTCACTGTTGAAGTCACCACTGAATATGTGGTGGAATGATCCTCCCTGCACGTCTGTCTTAACTGAGGCCATAAAGCTATCGAAGGCTTGCGTCGCCATGGCAACTTGAACTGATGACGTGACTGTTTGGAGAAGGTTGCCCCAAAGCACATGAATGTTTCCTGAAAATAACAACAAGAATTGGTTATGTTCATGCCGTCTGTACGTAATTGAATAAGCAAAAGTTTATTTTGCTTCGGAGATCCGCAAATTGTTTTTGAATGGTTCTCCTCTTGCAGTTTTACTGCAACGGTAAACGATCCGACTTCGTTTTTCCGCATTCAAAGTGTATTTGCCAAAATTTCAGACAAGATAGGTTGGGGAGGGATGGTGGGGGGAGACATTTCAAAAAGTTCACTTGTTTCAAAGGGGAAGTATCATGAAACTTATAAACTCTGCTTGAAATTGTGTTGAACCCCTCACCAACGTGACGATCAGGAGACATATTGCGTACAGATTTTAATAAATAAGTTGTATTCATTGCTGGGCGAAGCAATTTGAGATGGTAAAACTCAAATTTGATTTTCTGTTAGAACTTGCGATCTATATGTACTGAACTCCAGATGCTTTATTGCCAAACGGTATTTTCCAGACTCTTATTAGACAAGTATGCGCAGTCCATTCAAGACTTTTTAGAACACGGCTTCCCAAACTGAACTTCCCATAAACCTACCCACAACCAGGTAGGAGCTGTCGAATTCCCTGAATCGCAGGGCCATGGCTTGGAAAACTTGTGGGTGGCGGAGCAAATCTGACGTCATGTGTTTTCCGTTGTTGCTGCATTTCTTTTTGATCAACGAGCCCAGCTCGTACCTCTTGGCTTGCACAAGCTCAAACTTGTTGTTTCTGTAGAAAATTGCAAGGCCTTGTCCAAAAGTATCTTCTTTGGCAAATTCTGCGAACTCCCCGGAGTATCCCCACTCGCCGAGTTCGTTTCGTAAGCAGTCGAACTGCCATGCGTTCACTTCTTGTAAGCACATGATATCAGGGTTAAGCCATCGAAGCTGGAAAATAGAAGCACTTACGATCCATTTCATCTCGAAACATTATGAACACACTGTGCAAACGTTTCTATACCTTCTTGTACGATTTCTTAGTTGCAACAGTTGTTCAAATATGTTTTTTGTTTCCATCAGAAAAGTATCCAAAACATTTTGTCAAAAATGGCGAGTGTGTCCGAAGATGATTGTTTAGTAAATATGCCTCTTTTCGGGTCTGTTCTATCGGATGATATTTTGCCCGCGGCTGAGAGATGGTCAGGAAAACGAACAAATGTCCATACCTTAGCCAAAGACAGAATATCATTTCATAAACCAGTGAACTACACATTTTGTAGACCAAGCTTTTCATGGTGCCAACGCAATACAGCTCAAACCAAATTAATTAAAATGGCGCGCGACGCAAAAGGAAATCAATTTAATCATGCTTACTGAAACATAACTCACCACAAGTTTTAATCTCTAGCAGTTGATTCCACGAAACGTTTTTTGTTTTGTTTAGTGTAAAACTAGTTTCTTGTCTCTAGCTCTCTTTTCTTATGCACGATAGATACCGATCCGGGACATCGACATCGGAACAATGTTATAGCCTGACATTAACTGTGTCAGTGTGACCTGTTTTAGCCAACGAGGGCGCGCGAATATTTGTACTTGCACTTAATTGCATTGGGTAATAACGTCTGATAGTTCGAAAGTACAGTAAGTTTGATTGTTGAAATATAGTTATTCCGAATCAAGATTAATAATTCGAAGTTTGGGTAAAATATGAAATGTTTTCATTTACTTGGTCAAAAAGATTAATTCTCCCTACCTCTGATAACAGCAGCTTGTGTCGATGGGAATTTATCTTTTGATCTCTGTACTTGTACTGGTCAGGACAGTATTGGTAGCCCAGATGTGACTTCGGTATGTCGTGTAGGATGTTGTATTGAACTACAGAAAAGTCTGGAACGATCGGCGTCTCATAATTTTCCTCTTTAGAGTAGACAACACTGCGCTTGGCGAACAGGTGTGTATCATCGATGGACACCATGTTGTGTAGCTGCTGCCGCTCAGTTAGACTCTAAACAAGTGAAAAGAGAATCACGTTAAAAACACATGCATAAGATTAGATTAGAAAACACTATTGAAAAACTACCAGAGAAGAATATCTGAAGACTATGAACTAGGTCTAAAGTTCTTACAATTACATTATACATTTCTCAGTAGTTATGAAAGCAACACTATTTTATTTTTGATATGGTTAAAATTCGCTCTTAAATTACATTTCGGTGCATGTAGTCAGAGGAATGAGGCTTATGGCTTGGTCGCCTTAGAACTGGAATTTTATAAACGCTTCAATTCAAGCCAAAGAGAATAGTTTTTTTATACTTTAATTACAATTACCATTGAGAAAGCCTCATTTTTCAGATGACGATAGCGAGACAAGAACGGGGAAAGTTGTACGCTTATATTGTATTTGAGGGGGGGGGAAGGAGCTTAAAACTGGGGGTGCTTATAAGCGGAATCTACGGTTACGTAATTGATACAAAGTTTCATGCTGTCGATTATACGTATGATAATATCCTTGCTCCCTTCAATCCCTTGAAAATATACAAAACAAGAAGCGTGTTTTTAGCTCATTCCAATTTTAATTCGGGATTCATCGTTGAATTGTTTACTGTTTCTGGAAAGTACTTATACTAAATCTTCCGGATTTGTTCCCATTCCAGAATACGTTCAGCCCCGTCCGGTCAATCGAAGGCAGCCTAAGTAACGGGCTTGTTCATTTGTGTGAACTACTATGCGTAACTAACGAAAACAAAGTTTGACCAAGTATCGTTCGATCGTGTGTTTATACCATACAACGGGTGACTCCATTCATCTGATTCACACCCTTGTAGAAATAAATTCAGAAACCATTCCATAAAGCAATAAATTATTGGATATTTCGTCCCATATCTACACTTATCGTATAAACGAGCACACTAGTAATATATAGGACAAACTGACCGCAGTACATTTTGATATATTCAAAGTTACGAAACTTCTGGTTCTATACGAGTCGAGATATAAATCACAGGAAAGACTTATAAAAACTCTCAAGAAGCGAGCCTCGAAGCGACGAGTGACTGAAATATTTGCATTTAGACTGCCTTTTCTTGAATTATCTAGGTTTATGTTACTTTTGAATCGACTTGTAGCCCTTGAGTGTCTTTAGTTTTCACAGCGAGAATCTGACAGTAGTGTGACAGCGATAGGGAGTGACACTAGTGTGACAGCGATGGTGACAGCGATGGTTACATACAGCGCGCGTCACTCGCGGCGTCAGTAGGACAGCGAAGTATAAGTAACATCGCTGTATTTCAGTGAAAGAGCACTGCCAACTGATATTGCTGTCACAGATTGACTCAGATCGGTCAGTTGTCACCGCTGTCACATCGCTATCTACACTGGCGTGTCATAACTTCCAGATTCTTTCTGTGTCGAGAATCGGAAAGGGTTGTGATTGTGCATGATTTACTAAAGCCAAAATTTTGTGTTTACGAAGCACGGCAAAAGCATATTACAGTTGAAACATGTTATTTACCTCTCCAAAGCACAACTTTTTCACAGATTAACAACAACAACAAGTAACCAAGCAATCAATAGCAACAGAAACCTACAAAAGTATAAAAACAGCTTACTGGTAAATCGAACTATTTCAGTTTACACTACCTCAAGACTTTTACTTACCGCTATTTTCATCGCTACACGATCCTTAAGATTTAATTCGTCGCTCTGTCTCTGAACTTGTTCTGGACTTTTGCCAATACAGTTCAGTCGACTATGACAAATTTGACCAATCAGGATTCATTGATCTACCGCTCTGTCCCAACCGCCGAAAAACGCGGCTCTCTTTGAAATATTTGATTGACAGAGAGCAGTCCAAAATAAACTTCAGAGCGCTCGAGCACCGAAAGACCGACGAAACGATGAAAGCACTGGAAACAGCCACGTTAAATGCTCATGCCGCACAAAGATTGAATACCATCCACTGTTTTCAAAGTTGAGTTTTTCCATTTTTTGTTTTTTGCTTCAAACGTAGCCGCGCTTTCGGAGGTTGGAGCCGCATTATTCAAAAACCACAAAGGAACCTTTCCGCAGATCTGTGTATCGTGGTTGTTACATTCGTCCTCTTGACAGGTACAAAACCTGGATCCGAACAGCCGGAAAACCAGAATTGGACCCATAAAACACAACCTTAATGGCTTTATCTAACGCCAACCGGCATAAACCCTAACACTAACACTAACATCCTAACACTAACTTCCGACCATTCCGATCCAAGTTTTGTGCATTTCCAAAATTTGCAGCGATATTTTGTCTCAGCTGAACCAATTCGCCGAATGTTCTGATTTTTGGGTGAAAACAGCCATGCACCATTGAGAAAAATGAAGAAATTAAGCGTATTTACTCGAGCAAGCGCCCACCTCGTGTTGTGTTTACAATATGAACAATAGTGATTATTACAGAGAGAGAGAGAGTATATTTTAAAAAGGGTGTAAGGCGAGAATTGATAGAATACAAGCGTGTAGTACATATGAATTAACACCGGATTATAAAAACTCAACACTGAAGTCTTGAGATACAACTGCTCGAATAAGCGCTGGCCGTGAAAGCCCAAAACACTGGTAAGCGTTTATCTTTGAATAGGCGTCAACCCACCTCGCTTCCCTCCAAACAAAAAAACAATCTTGTAACAGCCCAGCGTGAAGTCAGTAGTTTTCATTGGTAACAATGAAACAGAAATACAAAATCGAGTGAGAAAAGCGAACGTGTCCGACAGTTGCTCATTTTTTTTTAAGACGGTCAATGAACATTTGTATTGTTTATGGCTTGTTCAAGTCAGCTTTTGCACTTTGTTTTGTTCTATTAAAGCGAAATAAGCTTGTTATCCTTTGTTTTGCTATTCTCTAAAAACATCCACACTTGCTGAAAATGTTGAAAAAATAAATTGCGCTCACCCTCAATCAAGTGTTCACCTCGAATAAGAGCTCACCTTTAAGGTCCTAAGATCAAATAAGCAGCCGAGCGGTTTTTCTAATACAAAATCAAGTAAAGCTTCCAAGCCTCCCTGCAGACTATTACATGTACTCTCCTTCCTCTCGCAGCTTCTTCCACTCCAATAACGAATAACTTGTTATCACTGAAGTCAGCTTACAGACAGACAAAACTTTATTTAATGGAAAAATGTATATTGTTAAGAATGAATTAAACTAGGATCGCTTTGCAAAACTGAAGGTAATTGCATTTCGAACAAAAGCAAAAACTATTCTCTCCCGCACAATCCTTTACCCTCGCCGACATACCGCCCTAACCTTGAGAAACTACAGGAACCGGTAAATTTTGGCGAAACCTCATTGTTCTTTATAAAATTTTTACGACAATTTGAGCCTCAGTTGTTTTTAAAGGGGCAGTTTCACGGTTAATCCACACAAAACTCCTGCTTTCCAAAACCAGTTCTTTTCTTTTTTTTTACTCAAAGTAAATTGGTCAAAACTATTTAATAACACAAAGAACCCCTTTTAACAAACAAAATTGTCGAGGATCAATGCATTTTGGTGCTAAATCCTACGGGCCAACTGGCTAAATTCGCTGTAGACTTGCTCCAAGTCGATTCGCTATTTATTTATTTTTTTTTTTTGTAAACAGAAGCTCCTTTTTCGAGCCAGCATTTTTTTAAAACACGAGAACGAAGGTGTGAGCCCAGAAGAAATCGTGCGAGCGAATTTGCGAAAGTCTAAATTCGCTGCAGCAGTCATAACTTGTAATCCGTTTCAATCGCCCTCGAAATTAAACCATCTGTACCTTATTTGCAATGTTTTAGGCAGAAATGTGCTTGAATGAATTGTAGCAGAATTTTTTTAACGTCTTTTGCCGAACAAAAAGAA
>JANRMR010154998.1:0-10450 GCA_025434825.1 Bergia sp. 'catenularis' | reverse complement strand
AAATGAAATGAGATCAGATGAGATGAGATAAGAAAAGATCAGATGAGATAAGTTAGATAAGACAAGACAAGACAAGACAAGACAAGATGAGATGAGATGAGATGAGATGAGATGAGATGAGATGAGATTAGTTTAGTTTAGATTAGATTAGATTAGAAGAGTTTTCTGTGCTACTCACCTCCATTTGGAAAAATAATCGTTAGTCATTCACCTTCAGGCGTTTACACATGACGTACACAGAACAAACGATGTCCAGTTTTGCCGCCGTCTCGTATGCTGAAACTATTTTATTGCCACGCGAACTCACAAATTTGAGTTTGTCTTCAACGTCTACTTCATTTAAAAGATTTCAACCTAAGTGGACAGGTACTAAAAATTTTGTTTTAAGTGCTTCAGAGCTACAGGTTTTAATTCCGATAAATCTTGGTGGTCTAAATTATCTAATACTAAAATTATCTTTAAGGGTAAATTTATTATAAATTTTCGCGCACGCAATAGTGCGATCTTCTGCTTTTATATCATCTGAAAGAATTGTAGTTTCTTTGTTGACTGGTATGAAATATAATAAACAGGTAATTATTCCCTTTATATTAGTCGAAAAACATCAACACTGGTCACGCCCATACAGTCAACAATGGAAAAATGCTTAATAAACTGATCATTGGTGTTATTATTACGTCATCAAAACATTAAGTATTTCACAATAGATGAATACAATGAAGCTAAAATGCTTCATTCTACACCAATACTGCTTGTTCTCACAACAATAGTAGCATTTTCGCAGTGTAATGGTAAGTGTTTTTAGAAAATGGAAAGGAATTTTTAACCTTGTTATAGTTTGGATTCGGGCTTTCTTGAACCGTAAGACTTTTGAAAAAAAAAAGCCGCGAAAAATATCGCGCGCGCAGCATAAGCCGCAGTGTTTCGTCGTGTGTGGCAGAGTTTTTGTGAGAATCTCGCTTCGCGAGATAGCGAAGAAAACGTCTGCCGTGTTTGATAATTTTTGCCTCATGAGGCAGATGCACGCGTTGTAAAAATCTAGGTGAGCTAGATTAATAAAATATTCAAGTTCGAGATGCGTTTGATCGGGTGTTATGCAGCTATGATCAGATAATAGTTGCCTTCATGATAAAAGATTTCCAGATTTCAAACAGGGAACAATCTTAACAAAAAAAATTCTCACAAAAACTCTGCAACACGGTCCTCACGAGACAGTTTGTTTGGTTCTTCCTCTTGTGTGTTGCGGGATCAAACTTTTAAATACCTGTAAAATCAAGCATTGTTTTCCAATCAACCTGCCGAGTAACTAGTACTCCGATCAATTTAAACCCATGCACTTGCTGTTATCAGGTCTCTACCACTGTAACCAATCGTAAACGAAAGATTCTGTGAAGATGTTTTTATGTGAAAGCCCTCCAAAAAACCCTCGATAATTGCACTAGAAACCAAATTTTTAAGAACCATTTTATCTGAAGTGTTCGAGTGTCTTTACTTAACACCTTTTCCTAAATATTGATATTTGATGTCGATTTGTTACAAGTTTGTCATTAGTTAATATAAAGCTAAAGTTTTTAAAAATATTATAATAAACTTTAATAGTTATAACTGTTGTCGACGATGCACCCTATGAAGAGATAATACAAGAGGGCCCTCGTGATGTCATCAAATGTCACGTCAGCGATCAGCCAAATCGCCCAATCCCTAAATGGAAAAAATTTGTGTCACAGCAAGAAGTACTGGAGATTAGCGAATCTGAGAACGGAGCCATATTTAACCATTATAAAGTTCTTAAGAATGGTAATTTGGAAATCTCTCCGGTGCGCAAGTCGGACAGTGGTGTCTACGTGTGTTATACAGAAAGCAAAGGCAAGATACATATTCACAAAAATGTCAGAGTCGTAGTTCAAGAAGGTTTGTAAATGCTTTTTTACACTTTCTTCACAACTCCTAGTTTTATCTGCATTAATTGTTGAACACCGCAAAGTGTAAACACTTTCTTACAATCCTTTTCAATATAATGATGATAACAGTAATGGAAATAATAACAATAACAATAATACTAAAAACAATAATAATAATAATAGCAAAGGTCTTATTGACGATTCAACTGAAAGGCTCTTCACGTTAAAACGTAAAACATGTATAAAAAGTAAAACTTACAAATAACTAAAATGATAAAAAGCAATAACAATTTTAGAATATTTTCAAGGAAAAATCAGAGCTACAAGATAAACTATTCAATGTCAAAAACTATCTTCCACCACCCTCTGTCCGTCCCCTATTATACACCCCATACCCCATCCCCTATTATACACTTTATACCCTCCCTAATGTCCCCAGTGCTTTCAAGATTCAAGCACTTTTGACTAAGAACATCTGTGGTTGATTTATAAATTAAGTATTTTGTTCAACCTTATGATATGATCTTCAGATTAGATATCGTGAACTTCCAAATATAAGTCCATGGGCTAATAGCTTTCAAGTTACTTTTCAATAGGTTTATATTTGAATAGGGTTTATACTAGGGGAGGGGGCTTATTTTCGGAACGAAACTTTAGGTGAAATCTTTGGTCAAAAACGTTAGTCCTTGTTCTCATAAAGTTTGCTGTTACAACAAATCATAAACTGTAGTTACGTTACATTCATAAAACAAGAAATGAAAGGCAGCATGTGGGGTTTATCAGATTTCAGCCTGCTTTTATTTTCCAGCGTTAACACCAACTAAACAAGCAGAGCAAGAGGATGGCTCAAGGTCGGAGACGTCAGGAAAAAATGGAGGAATTATTTTTTTAGCTGTGGTGGGCGTTATTTTGTTCCTCATTCTAGTCGACTTTTGCTGCTTTTATATTCAAAGCTGTGGGTTTATCAACTGTCTGTATGTGCACTTTATTGAACCGAGACGAAAAAGGAAAGCACACCTTCAACAAGGAACACTGAAGACTCCTAAAGCCTTTTAAATAAAAACTACAAACATTGTGCAACTCTGGATTGCACTGTTGAGAAGTGGACGAGATATTGAATAATTTACTAGGGAATTGTTGCTTAACCAACATGTTTAATGCAGACATATATGTAGGAGTAACTTTCAAGATTATGAGCTTCTAAAGCAAAAACAGAACCAGAATATATGATTAAGATACAATTGTTTACAACTGATCCTGAGCTATACTCCATGTATATCACTATCTGTTCCTTCTATGAATTAAATCTTTTCAAAATTACGTTTCTATTTTTTATTTGAAAACTAGGGGGGTCATTTCCTATACACTCTTTTCTTTTTATAAGAATAGTGTTTTTCATGACCAGGATGAATATTTTTGTTTTCTGACGATTTTAGGCTGAATACATTCTTGTGAATATTCTTATGGTGTATGTCGGTCATATCAGTGTACAGGACTAAAGGACTGCTTTTTTGCCGATTTGTTAGCTGATAGCTGGGTTTGTTTGTAGGACTAGTTTTTTTTAGTTTTGTTAGCCGATAGCTGGATTTGTTAGAAAAAGGAAAGATTCCAGTATGATACTTTTCAAAGGTTAAGTAAAGTTCATTTGAAACAGCGTGTTATTCTTTTGTATTTTATTTTCAACAAACAAAAATATATTTGTAACAGAACTTCAGCTTTAAGCATATTCTTAAAATCATTCTGAAAATTTCGCCAATTTCAGCTTCAATATTGTTATAAAGTATATTCTTATAAAACAAAAAGAGTGTAGGTTTTTTAAATTCTTAAATTGTGCTCTGTGAGCTTAAGGCTATGCTAACTTATAATTCATATGAAGACTGTGAGCCATTTTAAAATTAGCCCACTTGTACTCAGACAAAATATTGTGGTACTCCGATCTTGTCTCAGACGTTTGTTGCGTTAACTTTAAAAAAATACAGGGAGGTCCATATTTGCTATTAAGAACGGGAGTTTCGAAATTATTTTGGTAAATAACACGCCCATTTCCTCGTTATCGTTTTTCGTGAAGAATCGGATTTCCCATAATGACTTGTAAACAATATTGATAAGAAGATTTTGTCAACAGGCTGAGAAAATATGTTATTCAATAAAACGGCAAAACCTTGTTGTCTCAGCAAAACCAGTTTTAGCCTCAGTGAACCAAGTATTGTACTTGTATTGGAAAAATGACTGCTCCGAAAGAACAACACTGTACTGTTATTTTCAGGGAGTTATTTTAGGTACAGAACGACTCCCTTTCTGGGGTAATCTGTAGTTTTACTGTAGAAGGGGAGTCATTCTATACCATCTTCACTGTTATTTTCAGGGAGTTATTTTAGGTACAGAACGACTCCCTTTCTACAGTAAACTAGAGCTTTAATCTAGAAAGGGAGTCGCTCTGTACCTTTTTCTAGTTACAATAACTCCCTGAAAATAACAGTGTGTATGTAAAAGCTCTTAAAATGAACATTCTTCTTTATTTTAATAGTTTCAAAGAATAGACACATAGTTGTTTTAGCTGAGTACATTGCTGCATACCTAGAAAGAACTGATTTGTGGGTGTTCATAGATAATGAATAATACCACTGCTGAATACGCAGTCAGACTCACTGCGTGCCAAAGTATTTATTTAGATTTAACGCATTCCTATGTAAACTTAACTTAAAATGTTAGCAACTATGCAAGTATTTTAGTTTTCCAACAAACCTGAAGATGAAGTCATGGAGGCTTCAAAACGTCGTTTCATTTCGCTAATTTTCTTACCGTACAACAAGGAGTAAAGTAATAATACACTAGAATTTAAGTTTCTGTACTGAAATGCTCAGTTAAATTCATTTTTTATTTGCTAATGCAGAAACCTTTTACTCTTGTGCAAATTCATATTTCCTTTGCTTTTGACAACCCATAAATCTTTTCAGATGCGTGAGACAACTTTTGTTAAACAGTTGTTTGTAAGAAGAGTTTTTATTCAAAGAAACTTTTTGCCGAAGGTTCAAATTCCACATCGCGATTTCGAGCTTAAGGAGTTGCCATCTTATCAGAACTAAAGAGCGATTGTATATCCCTAAACACGGCAAGCAGTACTTAATTTTAAAAATAAGCGCTTTCGAGAGTCGTGGGAATCTGCTTATTTAGCGTTCTCACAATGATAAGTTCACTTTCACTATTGCTTGAAAGTAAAAAAAACTGCCGGTTGTTTTGATAATCTGTATGTCTTGTCATTTGATAATCTCTGTTTTAGTTGTAGTCATTTTCTTACTATTTCTTATCCTGTATTAAACCCTGTTTTCTCTTCAAAACCAGGATAAGCGCTTCAGTTTCATTTTATTGCTACTTTATTTATCATTCAGTGTCAATCGCTATCGTCAATTTTTGAGTTGTATTTCTTTTAAATGTTTTGTGGTTCGTTTTCGCAATAAACCACAACTACAAAAGTGAAAACTCTCACATATTTTTATACTCACTCGCTCTGTTTCGGAATTAATTTACTTATTTCCCACGAAATAAAATGGTTTCAACTCTCCTTTGAACGTGAATTGTCAAAGCACATTGTCCATCAGGAACAGTTTATAAACACTTGAAAATAACTTGTATTGCTTGTTATCGCGTTAACAGCTCATTAAACCCACTGTAGTGTAATGTACTATAAAGTTAACAGATGTTGTCTTAAAAATCCTCTAAATAAAGTGTCAGATTTATTTGTTTAAGCGTCCTTTTATGCAGAAGCTTTGTTCATGTGACAGCTTTAAAGCATCCAATTATCGGAACAGACTGGTCATATGTTGTCGTTTAGTGAGACGGTGGAGTGACCTTTGAATTCGTCATCGAGAATTTGCGCTGACAATCGATTTTCAACGTTGAGCAGAGGAAACAAACTGTTAGTTAATACTGAGGTGTTCCAAAATGATGCCTTGCAGCTATTCTAGTTTGCAGTATATGAACTTCGTTTCAGCACCGATGGCCTGCGACCTTGCAGTATGGCCTCGTGTTTCAGCTTTTAGTCCACCGCAAAAGCAAAACCCCAACTCAAGTCGGGCTGTAAGAAGCTTCATGATAGAAGACATTTTGAAGAGCGACGTTACGAGGCAGACATATCAACGGCACTTTGGTAAGAGCTTAAAAACTTGAATGGGTTTTATCGATAAAGATTTAATTGAGAGCATATAACCACACATAATCGGAAACAAGTAATGGTATAGTTTGTCTTGTGTTGCTACATTTATGTGCAACCAAGGGAAAATCTTCACATAGCCATTGCGAGCCGGTTTCGCTTTCCGGTTCAAGACATGAAAGTCGCTGTCTAAGGAAAGGGCGAGTGGAGAAGCAATGACTAGTCACCCGGCGGCAGCCAGCTCCTCGCTAATTAACCTGCCCAGAATTTCAGTTCGAGCTTTGGAAACGTTTTGCAGAAACGTTTATCGCGATAATCGGGGTCACATCTAATTGCTAGTCTGAGCTTATAGTAGTCCAAAGCGGAAAAATCAATTAAGTTACAATTATCGGTAAAGGCGCGCCAAATGTGTTAATATTAACGATTTTAGCTTATGAATCAGTTTCTACAGCCTCAGTGTCAACTTAGTTGTAGTTCTTCCGTGGTGTTTCACATTCCTCGTACAGTTTGCCAGATGGTGGTAAAACTCATGTCAATCACACAAACCAAACTGAGGTTACATCTGTTAGGAAGTTCACATCAAACTGACTATATATATCGCTAGCGAGCTTCCAGTTCCAGGCTTTCAAAACCTTCTCAGTCTTGGGACTGAACTTAACCGTGAAACGTTTTGTCAAATAAAATCTGAATTTGTTTTGTGGAAGAACTAGGAGAAAACAAAACAAACAAAATGTTTTTGGAATGAAGAATTGACTGTACTGCGATTGAGCACACATGGCTAGAATGGCCGGTTTACTCACGTTTTTAATTTGTGGTCGATTTTCATCTCTGATTCTGTCAATAAATACGATGATAAAACGTATGTACGGCGTGATAAAATGCCGTTTAATAATATCAGTTGAAGAAGCCATGTTCCGAGACTGACATCGCCCTGTTGATGATAAAATCAAGCTATCGTTTGAACAGTCGCTAAAACTGCAAATTCCTCCCTTTGGCTATTTCTACTAATTGTTATGTTTTTTCTCTTAGACCAAGTGACCCAATGTTTCAAAGTTTTGTAACTGAAGACAGAGATTATAGTCTCCTAGCATGATTTACATCAATGTTCAGATCTGAAAATTGTCTTGCGTTTAAATAACAAAACCTTGACGTGTTGGTCTGTTTTAGATGGCCTTCATTCGAGAAAACGACGTATTTTTTTACTTCGCCAATCATAAGCATGATGCACCTGGAAAAAAACCTCGTGCCTCTCATTCCCAGCTGGCAGAAAACTGCGATGAGTTGAAGCAACGATGGAGGGCAAAGATAACACAGTAGTGTTAAATTTATAGTACCTTTTGTTGAACTGAGCACTAGTCTTTTAAGACTGGAGCAAAATGTTCAAAAGTTTTTTGGTCAGGCAATAATCAAGTCAATTTTCACATGATGCTTCAAAAAGTGCAATATGATAATGTCTGGAGGATTTAGGGGTGAACGAACATCCCGCAAATTTTGCTTGCTCCGATAGTAACAGAAAACGAAAGTGGGGATGTTTAGCAAATAACTATGTCCCTGTTTTTTTTATAGCTATTTCTCTTTGAAAATGGAATAACGGCCCGGCTCAGCCTAAAAGTCTTCCGCGTCTTACACCTTCACGAAGGCCAAAACTTTACTGCCTAAACAGGCTAGATATCGTCACCCAGTTTTTGAAAGAAGCCGATTCTGAACTGAGATAAACAGCTGAAGTTTGATGCTAAACAAGGAAAAATAGCGCTAGCTTCAAATGGAACTTTCACTTTTACTAAAGCTAGTTTCAACATTTTAAGAACTAACTATTCATAATTATTAATACTTGGAAGAACTATTTTACATTTTTTTGGAGGTATATGGACCTAGTCCGAAACTTTTTAGATGTGTGTGTACAGTATTTACATTGCATCGTTTTTCAAGACTGCATCATTGACAATATCAGTGTTGACTACCGACTGTGATTTCACTGAAACAATCTATCAGTGAGAAATGAGATCTAAATAACCTCTGGGTCAGATGCTTATTAAGAAGATAGTAATCTGAAAGTTTGAAATAGCTTTTTATCTCTGGCAAAAACGCGTGTGATCAGAACGTTTTCTCACGGCTTCTGGTTTGGTTCAAAAATCGGTTCTTTTTAAAAATATGCCATTGCCTCGTTTTAAAAGTTTGTTTTACATTGACCATGCAGTGTTTACTAGCAGGCTGAGTCGGAGATTGAACTTGATGAAGGGGAGCCGAAAAGCAAAAAGTTTAAGTCCAAACTTCATCCCCAAACTATGTATATACGACAAGGAAACTTATACATTTTTAATAAGTCGTCCTACGTGGAAAAACAAGACATTGCTCAATAAGTAAAAAATCTAAGTACCATCAAATTGCAATCACCGTGGTATCAGTGTCAGTGTCCGCAGTGTCAGTGTCAATATCAACGTCAGTGTCAGTATCAGTGTCATTGTCGTTGTAAGCGTCAGTGTCAGTGTCAGTGTCAGTATCAGTATCAGTATTAGTGTCAGTGTTAGTGTCGGTATTAGTGTCAGTATCAGTGTCATTGTCAGTATCAGGGTCAGTGCCATTGTCAGTGTCATTGTCAGTGTCAGTGTCAGGGTCTGTGTCAGTGTCAGTGCCAGTGTCGGTGTCGGTGTCAGTGTCAGGGTCTGTGTCAGTGTCAGTGTCAGTGTCTGTGTCAGTGCCAGTGTCAGTGTCAGTGTCTGTGTCAGTGTCAGTGTCAGTGTCAGTGTCAGTGTCAGGGTCTGCGTCTGTATCCGTACTTGTGTCTGTGTTAGTATTAACATCAGTGTCAATGTCAAATGTTATAAATGTCACAGTGTCAATTTCAGTGCCAAACATTAGTTATTCTGTAGTTAAACATATGTGTATTTATTTTCCCATTGGTGACTATTTCTTTTATACCGAAATTGAATTTCCAGTGCCCCAGAGAATTCTGTTTCAAGGCTTGCCTTCCGACAGTCCCGTAGCAGGTCGTCAGTTTGTAAACTATCACAGATCATTGGAGCAAATACGACTGGCCAACGCTGGTACGTAACGCTGCTAGAAATACAAATGTTGTAACCCCCAAATGAGAGAAAATTAACATTGATTTCTTTCGTTTAGTTCTCTCGGCCCCAGCGAGATCGAGAAAAGGTGTCTTCTTTCCCAGTGCACGAGTACTGCTGTGTTGGCGCATTCACAGTTCAACGCGCAAACGTATATGAAAACTGAAAAAAACATATCGCAATCATCTGAGATTTTTTGTACTAAGAGAGAATTATGTCCCCTGCCCTTTGGTTTGCTTCACAGAAACTTCGACGTCAGTTTTTAGATTCTTTCTGCAGTCAGTGAAGGCGCTTTGGGGCAAATCGAGCAAAACAAAATGTATTATATGTAAATGTATTTCTGGATTACAAACATAAGCGATACAAAACAGTTTATTAAAGCCCGTAATTTTTTGTCGAATACCTTGAAGAGGGCAACCAACTATTGCTTACAGACGCTAGGAAATAGTTCGAAAATTCAAGACAAAGAGTCCTAAAAGCGACTTCTTGAGTGTACTGCCCCTGATTTTGATTTCCCAGTGCAATCTACAAAACTTCCTGCAACTGCCGCACCATATTTACAAACGGGCTCTCAGCAAAACCATTGGGTACATATCTTCATGTAATATACATTTTGGATTCCATAATCAGTTCAAGAAGCAAAATGTATGGTTTGTTAAACAAAAAGCTGATATGTGTTTTTTGCCAACAGATTGAGTAGAAAGTCAAGGTTTTGAGTATTGACCCTTCGTCAGAGCTAGTCCAGTAGCATATCAAGTTTTTGGTATTCAAACCACGCGTTCGGCTTCCCAACTGATGCAGAAAAATGATTTTTCTCAAACTGAACTACTTGTCCAGGGACTTAGGAATAGGGGGAGGTTGATAGTCCCCCCCCCCTTCCAAAAACAAAAATTCGGCAAATTTTAAACAAAGTGTAGCCCCTGGCCGCCTTCCCATTCCCTAATTTTCAGTACCTATAAAACAAAATGTTTTACTTTGAAACCCTATTCATCCTCTCCCTCCATAAAAACTGGGCCTCTGAGTCCGCATATTTTAAAATACATTTTCGGAGGTTGGTGTTCAATGGAGTGCGTGTCTGTGAGCGGGTCATTTATGAAAACCTGACTAACTGTATACAATAGCTGTAACCGGTCCTTGCCAATTTGTTTTGTTTCTCCAGGTGGCGACACTACTGGAGTGGAAGAATCGGGGACAGCGTTCTCGGTACCAAAATATTTCCGTCCATTTCTTGAAGACCCGCGTCGTTATCGCCGAAACCGAACGGTCTTCACTCGTTCTCAGCTTCAAGGATTTGAAGAACGCTTTACAAACCAGAAATATCTCTCAACTCATGAAAG
>JANRMR010154888.1:0-12452 GCA_025434825.1 Bergia sp. 'catenularis' | reverse complement strand
AAAGGAGATTGCAAGATTTAGACCTAAAAAGAAGAGGAAAAAACATAGATATTGACATTGTAAAAGGAACTGTAAGAAACGAGATTCAAGGAGCAGGGTAGTTGGCTGGTTACAGATATATATGGTATGCTCTTAGATTAACACATCATATGCATGTTCCTCGTGCTTTGGTTCAAAAAGTTATGAAGAAAATTGATCCTATTGGGGTCGAAGAGCGAGCGAAGAGAAGACTTACTAGGAGAAATTACATTTCTAGTGGACCAAATTTTTGCTGGCATATTGATGGTTAGTATTTATCTACTTTTATTATCCATTTAATATAATTTTCATATGTCTTGGAATTAGAGTTACAAGTGATATGAATTCATATATTTTTTCTTTTCAGTGCTCGATTTTGGGATATTGCGTAGAATACACCCTCCAAGAGCTTTTTTGATGGGGGTGGGGCGTATTCTACACCTCAGTGACTGAGTCACTTCGATCAAGTGTAGAATGTGCCCCTCACTAAAACTGAGTTTCGATCGTTAACACATTGAAAGCAAATTTCAACAACTGAATAAGAATAATAACAAATGCTTGTTCACGTTAGAGCCTTTTTATTGCAATAAATGCCAAAAACATCAGCAAGAAATTGCATTGAAACACTCATCAGCAATACCAAACCAAAACACTTTGATAATTTCAAAGTCATGTTCGGACTTCTTTCCAGTTCCATGTTTGAAGAACGATGCCGATGCCTTGATTGTCATGAAAAAACACTCTTGTAAGGGCGAAAGCACCTAGCAAAAGAAAATAACTGATACTTTTATTGACAATGCCACTAGTCGTAACTTCGACTGTTTAAAAATTTGCAGATGAATAGCAAGAATTTGCTTGTTTTTCCCACGTCGTTATCAGAACAAACTCAATGACATTTAATCTCTTGGTAACTTCAATGAACTTTGAAATTTGTTTGAAATTATTTTCGTTTCAAAGGGATATTGAACAAAACTTGATTTTAGTGGAGGCGCATTCTACAATTGACCGAAATGACTCAGTCACTGAGGTGTAGAATACGCCCAACCCCCTCAAAAGAGCTCTTGAAGGGGGGGGGGGGGGTATTCTACACAATATTCTGATTTTGTGTTTATAATCGTTTTTTCCCTTTTTTCGAGCAAGCACTTACAAGCTCAGGTTATCATCAAGTGTATTGAACTTTTCTTTGACTCCATCAAAAACTTTTCTAAAAGCATTCTTAGATACCTGTACTTGTGGGGTTATAACAGATGTATAATAAACAAAAATACTAGTTGCTTACTTTGTTGCCATTGAAAATAGTGTTTCATAGACATTTAAAAAAAAAATGTTTTCTAATTCTCAAATGCATTCTTCGTTAGACTATGACAAGCTAAAGATTCATGGCTGTATCTGTGGATATAGTCGAAGGATTATATGGCTTGAACTATAGTCCATTCCAATAATGATCCAAAGATTACAGCAGGTCTATATCTGGATGCAGTTGAAAACAATGGTGGATGTCCAAGAATTTTAAGGTCAGACTGTGGTTCAGAAAATGTTGTGACAGCAGTGATGCAGACCAATGTTCACAAACTTACCCGAGAACAGTTCCCTCTTGGGGCCACCGACAAAAACCACCTTTATAAAAGATGTGGGGTTGATCTTTCTCGCTCTGGCTGCCTTGAAATCAGCCCAGAGAAATTTTCAACGAACAGTCAGCCGACTGTTCTGTTACAGAATCCGAGATCACTGCAGCAACAGCTTCTTTCAATAGTGTCTTTTGATCAAGAGAGTCACCTGGCATGTCTAATGGAATTTTATTTGCATCAGATTGGTGAAGTTCATCAGGCTGATCACTTTCGAGTAACCATGAAGAGCAGTTTGCAGCATGTCCTTCTATATCCTCAAACTTAAATAGTTTACAACAAATCGGGCACTGCACTGTGTAAGAGGTCGAGGTAGACGGTTTATCACTGTATATTTCAACAACTGCTGCTTGCTGGGAAGAATGGGAAGAGCTTGCGGCTGGAGTATACCCTTGATGAGCAGTGGACGTTGATGATGGACGTCAGCCATTTCATCTTCACTGCAATCACTCTCGTTGTCTAGATTATCATCGTGCCCCGTATTCGATGAGACAAAGTCAAAATAGTCTGACTTCGATGTCAGATAAAACGTAATTCGGGAGTACGGCTTGCCCAATTCCTCCTTGTACTGACTCAATACGAATTCTTGCTCCTTTCCTGGAATGTACACAAACGGGGCTTTTGTTTTGATATAAAAGGTGGTAACATTCAGGGTTGTTGACATACACGTCGTTGGCGTTGAAGCGTGTGTGTTTTTCTACCGCCTTACTTTTAAGTTTTTTGGGACCGATCATTGGTGACACTTTAATGGGGAGGTCAGAACCTCTTTTTATCTTTAATTACCCATCTTTTGAAACCATTAAGCCAGCTTGAATGGTGACATCTTGTACTAGAGTTTTGTCTAATTTGGCTTTCTTTACACCTTTGCCTTTCCCCACTGTCCTGAATCTGGAGGACCGATCTTCTTTTTTTCTACGAAAGTCCTCAAAAGTTAAATTTTTCGTCGCCTGTTCTTCGATTTCAACTTTCCCCCCACACCTAGAGCTATATTTCGCCTTCTCTGGAACGATTTATTGCCCGCAAGCTGAACAAAACATCTCCGAAACGGGGAATTCTCAAATGGCTGCCGTGCCAGGTTACTAAGCTGGTTAGAAACCAGTCCTCTCTCGGTTTAACTTTTGCGTTTTTTATTTGCAGCAACTCGATTTTTATTTGCAGCAACTCGACTTTCATTTACAGCAACTCGGTTTTTATTTGCAGCAACTCGATTTGTTTGCAGCAACTTGATTTTTATTTGCAGTGACTCGATTTTTATTTACAGTAACTCGATTTATTTGCAGCAATTTGATTTTTATTTGCAGTGACTCGATTTATTTGCAGCAACTCGATTTATTTGCAGCATGTCCCTAATGGACCACCGTAGTGTTACATAATTGCTTTGACAATTATAAAATCCACGTGCTAAAAAAATAATAGTAAATCTAGATATACACAAAATTGTAGAATTATTGGCATTTAAACGTGAGGTAATAAAAACCGTACTAATAAACACGATAACCTGTTTCTTTTAACTTTTTTAAGTTTGAGGACATCGCAGCCTGTCTCTTTGCCATAGAAGCTGCATTTATGATTAACGCTTTTGCCAAAAATATGTTTTTTCCGTAAAACATAATTTCTTGTCGCTTCTACAACATGTTCACTATTATGATATCTTTTTAATACAGTTTCTTTACAGCAGTATGACCTACTAGCAATAGCCATCTCATGATCTCAATTTTCATCGATTCTCTCCTCAACTTTAATAGGTAAGACACGTTTGAAATTATCTAAAGTACATGGATGATCTACTACTTACTGCAATTATGGTGGTTCGATCATATAGGAAAAATCGATAATCTTAATTGAATTACATTTTTGGGCAGGAATTACATTTGTGGGTTGTGTTAGAGTCGCCCCCAAATGTAATCCCTAATTCGCACCCAAATATACGACCAAGCGTAGTTCTGGAAATACATCAATAAGTCAATACCTTGGTCTTAGTATTACCTCCTTTTTGTTCTCCGAATGATATTTCAGGAACAGACGAAGCTCGAAGCAACTGACTCAAGTGGTTCTTGTAGATAGCTACAACTGTTGCTGTAACAGCCAAGAATAACAGGATTGTGATAATGGTAATTACAAAGGGTCTGTTTGCCAATATATCGTTTCCTAGAATATAGAAAAATTGATAGAAATGTTTAGCAACATTTCATGCAGCAATCACACAATTATGCTTTTGAGCTTTCAAGAACGAAAAGACAACATTTGTCAACAATGGGATAAACACCTCTTTCCTGAAGCATGACACTCAGACACTGTAAACATTAGCATTTCCCAAGTGTATATGTAAATCATCGTGTCATTGCTGTTAAGGTCGTGCTCTTGGCTGAAAAACTGACTTTTAACACAACTCGAGTAGCATCTTATAGAATAATTTGAATCTGGATATATATCAGGAAACGTCCAAAGAAAACGTTTTGGTGCAGCTAAATCACGTGATCATTTAACGGCATTTTGGGATAAAAAAGACACAGTCAGGTGTTGTAAAATTGTTTAAAAATTCACTTCAATATTTAATTTTGTCATATTTTAATCGGGACTAAGTAAACAGTTGAGAATAATATTAATTTTCAAAGCAGCAAATAAAGTTGTTATATTTATCAGTTATCACAAAATGTCTTGCTATACTATATATTACCAAACAGTGCCAATTAGTTTTCCCCAGTTTGGGTCATAATTAACTTTTTATTATAATTTCATCTTCCAATTTTAATCTCTAACCACTTTTAATGTCTTTTAACATCTACAGCCAAATATTTTAACCAAAGTAACCACTTTTAGTTCCGTGACACTGTTACAAAAGAGACACATTCCTTAATTAATTTTTATGATGCCTTTAAATTTGTGCCTAACTTCTAAGTGTTTTATTAAGGTAATCTTTGAGTTTTAAAATTTCAGGTTTCTCTTCTGTGGACAGGCCGTAATAGCATTGCTCCCCTCCACTTACAATTATTATTACGAAACTGCTTTTATTTTATCGTCACCTATATTATCATATTATAACATTTACTTAATAACTAGAGCCTCGGCTCTGAGTCTGATCCCAGATATTTCATCTCTCCCCCATGGCCCAACCAATATATAGTGACAGTCTTATGTAGTACAATGAGCACACTCTGTTATCGCTATTAAGTAATTTGTTATTCTGGCATCAGTTTCCCTTAGATACTACAAAACACTGCATTTATCCGACAATGAATGAATTAAGACATAGACTAACATATACAGCTTGAACTTTACAGTTTCAAAAGTAGAAAACTAATTCTTATCGATAAATCTGCACTTACCTTTTTTAGATGGTTCCGTTCTATGTCCAACAGGTGCATTTCTCGTTTCCACAAATACGGTAATGTGCTTCAATTTGGAGGTTCGGTCAATAAAAACAGAACGATTATGATAGGTAGAAGTCAGCAGAAGACTTGTTGTGACCCTTGTGGTTGGTCCAGGGGTTTGTTTAAGGATGCTGTTGTTTTGCAAACGGTGTTTTCTGACAGTTTTGGTCACTGAAGATGGCGATGACTTCAGAGCAGTGGTGATAGCTGAGGTTTTAATCCAAGCTGATTTTGTAGTTTTTATGGACTTTGGGGGAAAACAATCCAGTCTTGGTCTGCACTGCATCCGTGTTTTCATTCCTTGTTTCGCACAGTCTTGCATGACGTCATCTTTACCGTCACCACAACACCAAGAGCAAGGGAGGCAGTCCAGCACAAGTTTTGACCAATAGTAGCCAGGCTTGCACGCACATACAGTGTTGCGTTGTTTTGTACACATGTGCAGTATCATCTGTGTTCCAGTGCATGTACTGCACGGGTTGCATTGTCCTGTATCATATGAATCAGAATAAGTTCCATTCCTACAAATGACACATTCTAAGTGAGGCTTTCCAAAGTAGGCCATGCTGCCACAGGGAATTGTGGGCTCGAATTGATGCGGACATTCAATGCATCTAAAACAGGAACTAGTAACTGTGCCATTCTTTCTAACCCAAAGGGTGACTTGATCAGGCCTGCAGGTACCTTTCGTTGTTGGTCGGCTGCTGACTCGTGCAAACTATTTATAAAAAAATTATTTATTTTAACTTTTTTATTTCTTTGATCAATTGCTATAAATATTGTATCTACTTTCAGTCATGCAGTTTACCAACCCCACCCCCGACAGTTTATAACTATTGTGCTTTACTTGCTTTCTTTCACTTTTGTATCACAGTTTTTTTAACGTCTTTCAAACTCTTTACAGGTGTGGATACTGTGCTGCTTTATGCCTTAAATAAAATGAGTACAACTGTTTCTCCGCATTTTCATTGGTTTCGAATTCGACTGTAACAGTCAGTTTAGTTTTTTAAAATAGTTTTAAAAATGCTTCTCACTTTTGAATTGTGGCATTGCAGCAATAAGTTGTAAACGAATTCCTCTTAGCGCTTGCAAAACCACAAAACAGAGTCTATTCGAGTAAAACTTTAAGTAATTTGTGCCGATGTCTATTATAACAATTCCTGAATTGGATGACATGTACATGCAACTAACATTAAAAAAACTGCTTTTCTACATTTTGTGAAAAACCTGTTATGTAATGTCTCATCAATTTCTGTATGGTTTTCTGGTAAACTGAGTATGTAACCGTCCAACTCTTGAGCGCATGTGTTAAAATATCAACTATATCAAGGCATTTTGAAAATATTAATTCTTCAAACTAATTAGCTCAAGGGAAACTAATTATCAACAGATAATATACAATGGTCTGGCTCTTCATTTCCTACACGCTGTAGTCGAACTCTTACGGTCTAACATCCCACTGGTAGATGGGTTTTAGAAAGTAGTTCTAAAGTGTCATTAAACAAAGAACTGTTACATTAACCAAAAACTGGACTTAATTCTTTGGAGAAACGAATTGTTGGTATGTCTTGATTGATTTAGCTTTTGAGCGAAGCTCGGCCGAAATTCAACAGGGTTTGATTAATGTTCTTATACATTTTTTTAAAAGAACAGGTAAAATTTTTATCAGTAACAGTGATAGTATTATGTTTAAACGCAGCTTTTACAGTAGGTAGGTATTTTTGATTTGATAGTTTTTTTTCCTTTTTACTTTTAAAACTCTTATAGAAATTCGATCGAAACTGAGCCTCAGTTAATTCTTATTTTGCTCTTATTTTAAGGCTATCTCAGCCTCAGTGTTCTTATTAAAATTATTATCAAAAAAAAGTTCGAGTTGTTGTAGAATCTAAAAATACACAAAGGGGGTCATTGCTTTGTCCCGCAGTTTGTTGAAATTGACCGATCGACTATAAATACTCATACTTTCTTTTCATATTCAAATTTGTAAACCTAGTCCCAGGCCGTGTAAAAGAAGTTCATTCCCCCAACGTGCTGCATGCACGGCCCATTTTAATGTTTACGTCAAATCAAAAATTTAACGGAAGAAGAAGAAACAACAGGGTAGGATATAAATGGGTGTTGTCCCGGCCTTGGCCAATCAGAAATGCCTATTTACAAAACGTGACATTTTCCAGTGGATCAACCGCGTGCACCGGTAAAACGTCAACGTCGCGAAACTGAAGCCAGGCAGGTTTCCTTATTTGAGGGAAAACGGCAGGAAAAGCCAGGCAGGTTTCTTTATATGAAATAGTGCCCTGCACACGCATGCCGATTTAGCAATCGCCACAAATATCCCTGTTATTTTTTCTTCTTCTGTTAAACTTTTGATATAACGCAAATATCCAATAGGTCGCGCAATGGACTTCCTTCGCGCGGCCTGGGGCTAGGTTTATAATTTTACTATGAGGAGAAAATGGCGACTCGAGTATGTGGGAAAGTTCACTTACAAATAAATTTGCAGGTAAGGTTTATATGGGAAATAGGACCTCGTGAGCAGAAATAAACACACATCAACAAAGGTTTGAGTTATTTTGTGTCATTTTAAAAACATCTCATTGATATTCGTAACCAACGTTTTCCACCGCCCGTGGTTCAGCGAAAAGTCTGAGATGTTTATCATGGGAGGTTTTCCATCTCACTCCATCAAGGTAAAACAATTTAAAACTTCAAAGAATGATCTAAATTAACAAAATGAACCCAAATCGAAATTTTAGAAAACATTTTAAAAGCTGTAATTTTCCGGTCTTGTGTATCTTTTCGTTATGATACATAACAAGTCCGGAAAGTAATTCTCTTGATGTCAAATCCCTTTCTCTTTTTCACAACGTTTTTTATCTATTCCTCTATTCTCTTATAAAGGAAGCTTTTCAAAATTACTTTAACGAGATAGAAAGAGTATCAAAGATGAAAATGAACTTAAGTTATGTCAATTAATTTTGATAGTGGAGAAGAGCGATTGATAAGTAAATGGTACATTTCCGAATAATCACACTATATCTGTTAGAAAAATATTTTTCCTATCCTCGTTGCAATCGAGCCATTGGCGCGAGAGATAATCTCTGACACCAAGGATAGATTGATGTTAGACGTATCTTGTAAGCGACTTTCATCGGGTTCACATAACCGGATATTGGGCAATGACCAAATGCTTAGTCGACGAGTCAGCACATTCTCAGAGAAAATGTTTTAAATATTTTCTAGTTTCAGTTTTGCCTCAAATTAGAAGTGCAGCAACTAATAACAGCAAAATCGAACTTTACATGTATACAGTGGTTTTAGAGCTTGGTTTACAGTTTACAGTTCACAGCTGGACTTCCATTTTAAGATAAAATTGAAAAACTGAAAATAATTCCAAATGTGCTGACGACACACATCAAGTAGGCATTTGCCCAATTTTTAATTGCATGTATCAGGAATTCATGTGAAATCCTGATTTTTTCACCGAAAAGAAAAAATACTTGTATAGTAGATTACGGCGAAAATTTGAAGCACATCATATAAGCCTTTACAAATATCAAAATATTAAAATACCAGATAAAACACATAATCGACTTACCAAAAAGCACATTGCTGTTGTAATCACAAGAACACGATTCCACAGGGCATACGGCGGGGTATCAAGGTTTACCTTCATAACAGGAACACTACCAACAATGTGGTAAATCGTCGAACCACTATAAAACATCTGCATGTCCTCTGTATCAGTAGTGATGCCGATTCTGGACGGCTCAATGTCTTCAGACTGCGAAGACGAGAATTCCTGTTCTCTGAGTTGCAATTGTAATGTTTTTCTCCTTAATATTGTTACATATTCATAAAACTACCCTTCGGTCTTAGTCTCATCTGTCAGACAGCTTGCTGAGTATAACCGAGAGAATAATTTAGTTCTTAAAAGCAAGGAACTACCAATTGTATTATGCTGCGTCATTTGTAACTTGAGTGGTACCGTGATACCGTGAGGGGGAAGGGGAAGCCCCGCTACGTTCTTCAAGTTAAAAACAGCAATGACAGAGAAATATGGTTTCTCTAGAAAGTTAGCCTGTCGTCTTGGAGCTTGAAAACCTAGCTGGTTTGAGTTGGAACTGGAGAACTATAATGGTGAAATCAAAGCACGAAATGTGCGAAATATACCTGCATGTTGTGAAATCAATAGTTGAAACCACAACGAATCCCACAGCAAGCAAAACCTTGCAGATGTCCGGAAGTTATGGAATGATGAGTTTTGCAAATATGTTATTTCTTTATATTTAAAACAAAATACATGAGAACGTGAAGCTCGGCAGTTGGACGAATTTGTCGGTTTGCACAGCATTTATTCACTTCTTGACTCGAAGCTTAGTTCAGCCAGTATTTATACTGTGTATTTTTTTCTTTATTTTGAAAAACTTATTTTTAAAAACAAGTTTGTATGACGTCAGATTTACATTACATGTACTGTAGAAGCGGAACAGTAAATCATAGTTCTTTAACATTAGGCCAAATAAAAAAATTTAGTTGGTTAGCATCCCCGCCCGACCATTGAAAAGACCTCCGACCATGCTTTTTTATTTTTATTTTCATACTTTTTCTTTTAAAATGATCCCGTGATTATGTGTAATACTCAGAGCAATATTTCCTCGCCATTCACACGTTTTACAGCCTCTTATGGTCGGTCGAAGGCTATTTATATCAGTAGCTGACTTTTTTCAATAAGACATGCGCAGCGTCACGTACGTGACTGATCGATATTTTTAAAAAATGGTTATGATGTATAATAAACGCGAAACTCCACACTTCACATGTCGATTGAAGCCTTAATTTTACATGAAATAGAATAATTAAAAGATCAAAAATACCGATGGTTTGACTCACAAATGGTGTGCATGACAAGAAACAACATGCTTCAACTCGCCCCCCTCACCTCTACTTTAAAAGAAAAAATAGAAAAATTAATAAAAATAAAAACCACCCGCCCGACCATAAAACTTTGGGAAAAAGGATGCTAACCAACTAATTTTTTTATTTGTGTAATGAGCTTGAGCTTCTCAGTCAAACTTTGTTCAAGTAAGCTTTGCACAGTTCTTTTTCTTTATTTTGACCTTAGAGTATAATGTATATGTCTTAAGATGTCGTTTCGTTTTCTTTCTTTTGACCATAGAATATATGTCTTAAGATATCGTTTCATATAAACAAATGAAGCATGTTTTTATGAATGGGCCTTTATCTAGCTGCTAAGCCTAAGGCCCTTTTTATAAAAGCATGCTTCATGATAATTTAAATTATTGCAAATATGTGATTTCTGCTGACAAGAAGCTCTTTCTTGCTGTGGAAACCGCGTAATCAGAATGCCATTCTGAGATCTTTTGTCCAATATTTTCATCAAACCAACTAATTGTGACATATTGATATTGGCTTATACCGGCCGCAGTTGGGTTTGGAAAAAGCCTGACCCAGTTCATTTGTGCAATCTCACCCATGGCAAAATCATTAATACATCAAGTTTTGGACAGACATGTGACAAAATAAATGTTGCAATCAGTTCACTTAGATTTATGATTTGCTTTCTGTGATCAAAAAGTGTTAGTTTTGTTTTCCTTTGGCAGTAACCCCAAACTTAGGCACTTCCCTTTCCCATCCTGGACTTAGAGCATTAGCATGCAGAACAAGGTGGTAGTGGCAACGTTTGACTAGGAAATGTCACAGAAAGTGATAAGTCTTCATTTTTCCCTGCTCGAACGGAGGAAAAGCTGCCAAAACTTGGACTTTCCTCTTACTGCAGTGGAGGAAAATGTGCAAAGTTTTCTATGGTGAGTGGCATGCAGATACCTGGTAAAATTTGGTGTTGTCATTTCATTCCTTGATTGGCTGAGAGCGGCGACTATGGCAGTATGGGCGCGCCTTTGAAAAGTGGGCGTCGGTTAGGCAGTCAGTCGCAGATGATATTACTGTCTATGAGATTGTCAAGAAGAAAGGAATCAGCCGTGCACAAGGTAAAATAAATTCCAATTCCAACTACTTTTAAAAAATGCATTTCATTCTCTAACCCACGAAACTCATGCGAAGAAATAACAATAAACACCACAGTCGTAACCCAAATCAAGACCCTTAGCGCAATCTTAATTACACTGCCATATCACGTTATATAAGGATATAAATTTAGTTACCCCGAGTTCCTGCTGAACACTATTGGACTCTGTATTCCAGCAGACCCAAGAATTGAACTGTACTGTGACTCTTGTTATTCAAAAATCTCTTAAACCACCCTGAAGAAAGCATCTACAAATTAATCCATTTTAGTAACACCAATTTGTCTGTCACTCTCAGAAGCAATCGGCAAATATGTATACCCTTATGAACGACGGATAGATTTAAAAATACTTTTATTATAGCTGTAGCACAACTGTTTAATTCTCAAGTATATAAAGTCAACTAGCTAACTAGTTATATGCTTTGTAGTTTGTATATTTTATGTTTTACTTTGCAATTCAGCTTACACAGCTGCTAGAGACTAGCCTGCATAGCAGGCGCTCCAGTTTGTTTTTTTGTGCGCTGGGGACGTCAAGCTGCGAACGTGACTTGACTGCGCTACTTGTAGTTATGAGAGAATGGGGCGAGGAGGAGAATAAGCCCGCTCGCTTCACGGAGATAGGACTTTTTATTACGCTAGATTCCTTGCGCACAGAAAGAAAAAATAGCACCAGCTCTGCAGGCTAGTAGAAGACCTAATAAATAAACGATCTAGTCTATTGTATTCTAATTTAATCTCCCTAATTGAATCTATCTAATGTAATGTAATGTAATGTAATGTAATGTAATGTAATGTAATGTAATGTAATGTAATGTAATGTATTGTAGACTAATGTAATGTAATGTAATGTAATGTAATGTAATGTAATGTAATGTAATGTAGTGTAGTGTAATGTAATGTAGTGTAGTGTAGTAGTAGTGTAGGTAGTAGTAGTAGTGCAGTATTAGTGTAGTGTAAAGTAATGTAATGTAATGTAATCTGATCTAATCGTTCTAGCTGGGTGGATTGGATTTAGTCAACACAAAAAAATAATCCAGTGGATATGGATGTCCGGTTTAACCTGTCTTTTAGGATGTTCATGAAAATAGCTATTAATTGCAACTTAATGTATCATGGCTGTCGTTTTTATTACCACAACGTTTCTTCTGCATTTATATTATTTTCTGTATGTGACAGAAAGAATGTAATAGCCAAAAGCTGCAACCATGAGACTGACAAACAAAAATTTTAATTTTAAATAAAAATTCCTATAAATTCTGTGTGCAACGTAACAAAAATGATGACTCTAATTTATTCCACAACTTCTTTATGAAACTGGTGAAGATTACTCATCCAGTAGTGGTTATATAGTGAAAAAAAGTAAATCTATTACTGGAATATTTTTTGTGTACA
>JANRMR010154777.1:0-12453 GCA_025434825.1 Bergia sp. 'catenularis' | reverse complement strand
CAGTAGAACAGGTAGTAGCACAGGTAGTAGAACAGGCAGTAGAACAGGCAGTAGCACAGGCAGTAGAACAGGCAGTAGCACAGGCAGTAGAACAGGCAGTAACACAGGCAGTAGAACAGGCAGTAACACAGGTGCCTGCAGTAGAACAGGCAGTAGCATCGTTTCTGCGCGTGCTTTTAAACATTATCCCTCTCCTTACTGCACTTATGTGAACAACTTTTGCTTAGGCTTGTTCTTCTGCTTGTGTCTTACAAGTGTGAACCAGGCTTCGGTTTCCGTAATGCTTGGATGCATGCATCGTGTGCGTGGTTGGCTCAGTCGGTTAGATCTCTGACTGCAAATCCAAAGTCCTGGACTCAAACCCCGGTCTCGTCGAGGCATGAATTATTTCGAGACCTCCTTTCGCCACACCGTCTGTGGACAGGGACGTTAAGCCGTTGGTCTAGTCTCTCGACGCTCTATCGGGGAACTTAAGAGAACCTTCACGCTTCTCCAAAAGAGTAGAATAGTCCCGGTGTTGTGGACTGCATCAACTCTGTAAACGGCAGCCATTGGCGCCATTTGTACAGCCGTAAAGCGCTTTGAAACCTTTTGATAAAGCGCTATATGAGCACCACAATTAGTATTGTTATCGTTGTAGCATTTCTCGCTGCTGTTTGAATTAAATCAATTCTTGTTTTATACAGAGCTGAACGTATCTCCACTCTCCGACTGTTGGAGAGCTGAGATATGTAGGAAATATGCACATGTAGTAGTAGTAGTAATATTAATAACTGGTTAATGCTGTTGTAGTGATCTTGACATGTTTATGTTATTAGTTTGTTCCCCTAATTTGTAATTATGTTGTTACTTTCATGGCGAAGCTAATAAAATAAAAATAAATAAAATAAAATAAATGAATAATAATAATAATAATAATAGCAGTAGCAATAGCAATAGTAACAATAATAATAATAACAAACATGATAATGATAATAGTAATAACAGTAGTAATAATAGTCTGTGATTGGTTCCATTCTTAGCTTAGGGTTAGGGTTAGAATTAGGGTTAGGGTTAGGGCTAAAATTAGGGTTAGGGTTAGGGTTAGGGTTAAGGGTTAGTTACGTAACAATACGTCTCCGAGAGAGGGAAGGAACCCGGGGTGAAAGAATTAAGGCGGCTGCCTAAGAGGCTATGTAGTAACGCGCAAACGCTTCATGTAGTTGGCCAGCGGTAGTCAGTGGTGTAACAGGAAACTGTAATTTATCGGCTGCCTGTGTTTTAGGAAGACGTTGCATTGTGGGAGCATGAGAAAACCCATGGCCAAGATGACGGATTTGTTGAGTTTTAATGCATAAGTCAAATCTAATCGTTGCAGCAACTGCTCGGTATTGGGTGGTTACTTTTCCAGTTTGTTCTGACGTTAAGGGCTAGCTTTTGTAACGTCATTGCCTCTAAATACAACCTTACGGCAAAAACATGCCATATCAACACTTGTTAATCATCAAAGCATATTCAGCTCGCTCGCCAGCGTAGAAAAACCAACAACGTTTTAAATACTTGCCTTGCAGTGTTTACATTTCACACGGTTCAACAACTGAAGGTTCAAGTGCCTGGTCTACAAGATTGACACTGTTATTTTTTTAACATTGTCATTATTATTATTATTGTCAATATTATCGTTATTGATATCATTGATATCATTATTATTATTATTGTTCTTGTTGTGGTTGGGGGTCAGGTGCATCTTTGCCAGCTTTATTTTGTACAACTGTACAAGCGCTTTAGCTTACAATTAGCAAACGTATTGGTTCGTAGGTTATTGAGACCATTCACACCGTCTGCCAACGGACCCTCAATTTTTCGTCTCCATTACACTTTGCTATCAAAAGAAGGTGGAAAATGGAGTCCGCATGTTTTCTTGTCTTACACTGTTCCTTTCAGCAACGCATTGTTACATCTTGGATCATGGCTCAAATCGTTTGGAATAAATTTGTAGCCGTTTTCTTTTCTCAAACAGGCTAATGGGGTTTTCAACACCTTTGGAAATCGCTAACGCGTCCAAAATTTAAATTTTGCATGCTAAACATCAATCCGCATGCCTTGTTTGATATGTAAATAGTTTTCAAAGTGTCAGGTGAACAAACAAAAAGCTTTGTTATTTGTATGTTAGTTAGTTTAATAGTAGCTACGGCAGTTTTCCGTTCGTCGGAGTCTGTTTATGCAAAACAGGCCGTTGGTTGCTAGGCTACCAAACAAAACCCGAAGACTGTGTATTGTTATTCATGAACCCGAATAATACCAAGTTGTCGTCATTCAAAAAACTGGCCACTCGTATCTCGAGTTTGGACACTGGAACGCTAAGTTTTCTTAAATGCTTTTGTGCGTGCTCGTTCAAGTATTTCTTTTACTTGCGAAATAAAAGTAATGAGCGAACTGTAATAGTTTTTTCATATTTGAACGGTTTCTTGAGGAAGAACGCAATATAAAGTGAGTCCTGCGTTTCCGAAAGTTTTACTTGATGGAGCGCAAGACCATCATGAGATTATTAGAAAGCATGCCAGGTGGGTTTCAAAACCAAATCTGTTCGGTGTACGTTTTTAGGATTGTTCAAGTCGTTTTCATGTGCGTTCTCGGTTGGTAGCAAATTCGGAGTACACAGACTAAACATTCAAGTACAGACTTACATAAGCACACGCGTGTTAGGGAAAACATTTCTCCCATAATCGGGAAGCCAAAACAATGGCCCATTTGATATTGTTGACATAACTTTTTACCTTTTTTTAATCTGTGTGTTTGCAGTACTGCTTATTGTAACGAGCTTTGCAATTAGCAAAGTTGATGCCAGTCCCAGTGAAAACTGTACCACTCACCAGGTAAGTGAATAACCTATAGACTTTACGTTCGTTTATTGGCGCTTTTCTCGTAGAGTTTGCAGGTAAGAAAACCGAAAAAATATCGGTATCGCAAATCTGGAGCTCATGTGCAAAGATGGACATCAACTTGCTGATGTTGAGGAAGATTTTTCTGCAACTTATTAGTAAACCTGAGAAAGTTCTGTCAAAATTTTATAAGTAAGTTTTGTGTGTTTATGCTGTTAAAATCGAACTGGTGGTGTTAAGGTGAGCTAGATATGCTGTAACCCGTTGACTTCAACCGGCTGCGTCAAAAGTTTCGCTTACACACGCACTTTTAAAAACTAGGGATCCAATCACTTTGCTCGTTGTTCTTAATTTTTTAACCAAATCATCGACAATTTTTTCTTAATATACTTCGTCTAATTTTAACACATAAGGAACAGCATATTCCGTTTTGAAAAGTTGAGTTTTTATGAATCTGAACCACAAACTTTAGCGTGAAATTGTTCCTACCTTGTTGTTCTTAAAATAAAACGTGAAATATATGGCATTACATTGAGACGAGAAACAGTAATAAGTTAAGCTACTTTTTAACATCTCTTTTACGTCTAATACCAATATTTCCATTATCATTATTAATATTGGGGTAAAAAGGTTTCTTTTATCAAAAAGATCGAGCGAAGAGCTCAGGTTTTCATGGTAGCTAAACGATTGCGTACTGTACAAGACAATCACTCAGTCGCCACATGCCCTGAAGGTATATTAATTACCCCCAGAAATTATGTCTTCAAACTGTTCCAATATATATATATCTATTTCGTGATTGTTTTTCAAGACTATTACGACCTTTATCTTGCATACCACCGATCATTCCATGACGGCCAAAGAGAGTTTTGATGAGAGAAATGTTTCGTGCAATCAAACTTAATTCCAAACTCGCCAGATCCGGGCAAGAAATCATATTTTACCTCCCAACCTTTAACAACTAAATAAGCTTAAACAAGAACTCTGTATTTCAAAATAATCAACATATTTACCTCTCCTGGAATAAAATAATAACATGACTTAGGCAATAACTTCAACAAAACTGATATAGTTAAGGTTTTCTGTTGCTATGTATCACTGGTTCAGTAACTTTGAGAAAAGGTCTAGTCTTCCCGGTTCTCAGACAAGATTTTTGGTTTAAATCTAAAGGCGCAAACGTACTCTTTTGTGTTTGACTGGTTAAGCCATATTTTCTTCAAATCAAATTCAGAGAATCTAGCTATTTCGCGGCACTACAACAAATTAGCAGTCAGCCCTCTTTTATCAATTTTTTGTTTCAGAAATGAGAGTGCTTTGATGAGTATAGACATTTTCTACCTAAAGTCTGCCAGTAAAAACTTATTCTCCAGAATTGGTTCTCTGCTAAAAGTGCTGCAGGACATATCTAGGAGCTTTTGCTTCTCATGGGGGTGTGTTATACCAGTTAAACTTTACTTCATTTGTATAAACCGACTTCATATTTTTGTATTTGTTGAGTAAACTGAAAGATCTCTCATAGTATAAGTGGGATTCAACAAATAACACTGAGTTTGAAGCCGCATTTAATGGCAATCGAATAGTTAAACTGCACGTTTATTACGAAGCTTTTTGGGATAAAATTTAAAGTTTATCTTTAAAATAGTAAAGTGAAAAAAGTGGTAATGAAAAAGCTCAACGTGTTAGAAATGAGTTCTTTTGATTTACGATTTCACATTTATATTTTCTTTAAGCCAAATTAAAAATCGTTAGCTTTTGAAACGTGGTACTTCACCTGCCAAAAGAAGTAAAATTTCATTGTTTTATATTCTGCAATTATTCAGTTCTTCAAGGTATTTAATGGCTTCAAGAACAGTTGTGGAAGCTTCAAGTAAAAGTATTTAGTCCAAAATTGCGTTTTTCTTGGCTCTTTACTCACTGCAGGGGAGCAAAATTCCCAGTTGAAACATTACGTGCAAATCCAACAAAGAAACGTGGTGGTCGGATCAATTGCCATGGTGCAAAGTTTAATGTTTTCTTAATATTTACGGTTGTTACTATGGAAACATAAAACACCTTTTGAAACGATTTTAAACCGGGACCATTAATGCTGTTCGTTAACAGAATGACCGCTTTTCAAAACCTTTTTAAGAAATTGTTGAAAGTTTCTTCAACGAAAATGCTTTTGCTTCAGGTTGTGTGTGAGCGCAAAACGTGAGCAGAATCTCTGACCAAAGTAAAGACAAAAGGGTGACTTGGTTAAAAGTGATGGTGCAATGTGTTTAATTGTCATAGTTTTGTCATTGTTTGTAAAACTAAAGGCACCGGAACAAAGTACGTCCCTTGTTGTCAGTGGCACTCAACGGCGCTTTTCTTGTTGCAAACGAATTGTCATTGGTTGAAAAATTTCATGTTCTTACGTCATTAAGAGAGCAATAATTACTTCACACATTGTTTCATGAGTTATGGATTTTTAAGTCTTTTCCAGAAAAACAAAGAAACAACTTATTCAGTATTAATGCTAAGACAAAATCCAGTAAGACTAATAATTTGTTACCTTATGAGAAATCCTTCAGTTTGCTCGACAAACACAAAAATGTGAAGTCGGTTTACACAAATGAAGTAAAGTTTAACTGGTATAACACGCCCCGATAAGAAGCAAAAGTTTCTAGATATATCCTGCACACTCAGTTTAGTCAAAGCACCAATTCTGGAGAATAAGTTTTTTACTGGCAGAAAAATTTAAGCTCTTTACTGTAGGTAGAAAATGTCTATACTCGTTAAAGTACTCTCATTGAGAGTTTTTCTTGCAGAACTACATTTATCGCAGAATCCATAAAAATAACGTAGCTATAATTGGAACAACTTCCAGCAGTTTGACAATTTCTTAACATAAGCTTCGGCTTTTTGTAGTGAGTGATTGATTGGTTGAGTAATTGATCGATTGATTATGTGAGTGAATAATTGTTTGAGTGATTGATTGACCATATTTTGTTTTTTGTTTACTTGCTGCTGCTGTGCTTGTTCTGGTGATAATAGTTTTGTGCTTTGGTTAAACTGGTATAATCATATGATATTAGTCTTGGTTAATAATAGTTTTTTTGCTTGGGTTAAACTTGTATCCTCAGATGATAATAGTTTTGTGCTTGGGTTAAACTGGTATTATCAGTTGATAATAGTTTTGTTCTTTGGTTAAAACGGTATCCTTGCTGACTTTCACGCTTTCCCGGCTTTGGTCTTTTGGTTTATCATTCTAGAACACATTTGGGTTGTGGTACTGAGTGATTATACAGAATAAATCAACCATTAGTCAGAAGTAACAACTACAGTAAAAACTTGCGTGTAAGAAATTAGTTGGTTGAGAAATCGTTAATTATCATTGGCTATTGTTAGATATGAAAAAAATATGAACCAGTTGTAGCCGCTAATTCGCAAAAATCTAGATTCTTTTTCGTAAGTTTTTATGTACTAAAATAAATTCAACTGCATTTCTCCAAATGCTACGTAGACTGTTATTTACAGATCGCAGTTATGAGCACTGAAGCGGTTTCTTCTTGGTCCAGAGGATCATGAAACATTTCTGATTAGAATAAAACTCCAAATACATTGCAATTGATCTTAAATATACTTTTAATATTTGGAGTGTTTCTTTGTCTAAACTGAAAGACGTTTAATCAATTTACCTTGACTGAATGCGTAACAAATAGTGTTCGATTGAAGAAGAAGAAGTCTTCAAATGGATTAGTCATGGTACTGCTGATGCTAAGGGGGGACTCACAGCGGGAAAAATGACGGGGATGTGTTCAAAACACCGAAAGTTCAAATGTATCATTTGGGCACCTTAGTATGTGTTTAGGGTATCATTTGGGCACCTTAGTATGCGTTTAGGGTATCATTTCTTGCAGTTACTATCTTTTAAAGTGTCAGTGTTACTGACTCAATAAGAGTAGAAACTTTAAAACGACGCATTTTAAGAGGATCTCTAGTGTTTATGTTTGTTGTTTCTAAAAACTCTTGACTAAAGTGTTCTTGCTTTTTTCGTTGCAGTACCCATGTTTGGAAACGGTTCACCAGTTCGAAGTCTGTAGAACACTACACAGATTGTGTCCGCTAATCCAGGATTCCCCCACAAACTTTACCCATTTCATCCAGAACAAAGGAAAAGCGTACCCATGGAAGATGAACCAGACTTGTGCTAATGCTAATTCCAGATTCTGTCCGTTGACCTTCAGTTGTAGGGACTCCTGCACTGTTGATTCACAAGTGTCGATCAACACCACCACTACCACCCCCTGGAGAGAGAATTGTACGGCTGGCGAAGGGTATTGCCCACTGACAGCAAGGTGTATGCCTATTGCAAGTCAGTGTTCATTTAAGGCTTTCTATGACTGGAAAACGGCTGGGAATCATTCTGTGACCCCATCCGGACAAGCCTGCCCTGTTGGTCATACCTTTTGTCCTACCACGTGGTCATGCGTGGCCAATTCAACACTTGAGTGTAAATTAGCCCCAGTTAATGGAAGTGATGTAAACTTTCTTTGTCATGGAGGTCAGAAGATCTGTTTTACCCAACTGAGATGTGTTGATGAAAATGTGACCAGACCATTTCCATCTTTCAACCACACTGAGAGATCAGACAATGGCACTGGTAATAAAAACTGCTATTTTAAAAGATTTAAGACAACATATTCTACATTTTAGCACCAAAAGACGCGTGAAAGCATTCGTTTTTTCTGTAATTTGTTACGTATATCAATAAGGAGTTTTTGTCTAATTTAGCACAGTATTGTTAATAATGTTTTTTGATTTTTCATCTCTTCTCTAAATTTTTTCAACAGCTACAGCGGCTGAAAGCTTTGCGTGCTGTATTAGTAACTTTGATTTTAAAGCAACTCCTTTTGTTCCTAGGCTATCTGGCGGCGTGTCAACTTCACCAAGTAATATGTGCAAGGCGTTTGCATGCACTCCAGAAGTGTCTTCCCCACGTACCTCGGCACTGCTTGTCACGGAACGAGTCAGGCCATGAAGCGGCTCCTTGTGCTAACGGAACATATCGTTGCGACCAAAGTGGAAGCGGGTACGTTTGTTTGATTGCTCAACAGTCATTTCAGTACATAGTCAGTCACTTTCATTGGCATCCTTCCCACTCCCCCTTTCACCACTCAAATGCAAGTACAGGAACCTCATCATGGTGTTATTTTTGTGCAGTTGACGTTAACTGTATTACCTAACATGTGATTGAATTGCTTGCGCCGCTTGTGTCAACAGGCTCACATCCTGCGTCCTTAATCGTATTTGTTACTGGTTTGCGATTCTCATTTCTAATATAAGTGTTCCAAAATTTCGGAACCCACAATTTCTCGACGAACACTTGACACTTTTTAAAATTAAGATCATCATGAACATTTCTTTATATAATCAATACTTAAATAATTAAGCCTAATGCAGCTTCAACTAAATCTAGGCGGGCAGGCAGGTGTTTATACCCTGCGTAATAAGCATAAAGCTGAACAGTTGTTTATTGGTCTGTTAAGGAGGCTACGATTCATTCATATAAGGGGAACTCTGAACTTTGCGATACATTTTCAGATTCATTTTAATTATGAAAAATTTATTCCATGATTTTCCTTTAGGTGTATTTCAAACAATGACACTTGCGGGGGTCGTTGCCGACATGACCACTATCACTGCCCTACTGAACACAGGTTTGTTCCTATAACAATATTTGGATAGTCTGTAGTGCAAGTAGTAAAGATAAATCAATCAAGGAAAACCTTTAGGCCTGGGATGTAATGGAGCCGAAACCAAATGTAGAATGCACACATTTTAGGAATCCTACCGATGATCAGTTGCTGTTTTAGAGAGAAACAAATTTGGGGATTTCTGTACAATTAAAGTGTCGGTGACGCAGTGGTCGAGTGGTTAGCGTGTCTGACTCGTAACCTGAATGTCGTGAGTTCGAACCCCGGCCTGACCACTGTGTTGTGTCCTTGAGTAGAACACTTGTGGTCGAGTGGTTAGTGTGTCTGACTGGTAACCTAAAGGCCGGCCAGACCACTGTGTTGTGTTCTTGAGTAAAACACTTGTGGTTGAGTGGTTAGTTTGTCTGACTCGTAACCCAAAGGTCGTGAGTTCGAACCCCGGCCTGACCACTGTGTTGTGTCCTTGAGCAAGGCACTTTACCCGACTTGCAATTGCTCCAGTCGACTCAGCTGTGTAAATGAGTACCAGCTTCTGCTGATGGCTAACTTGCGATGGATTAGTGTCCTGTCCAGGGGAAGTCGCTGACTCTCATCCGCTTAACAATACGGAAACCGGAGATAAGCGCCGGCCTTATGAGCCACTTGGCTCGGGAAAGGATTTAGCTAGTACAATTAAAGTACTTTCCAATTTGTCTATCTATGATAGGGGTGTATTGATGGTAGATTTTATCAGTATAGGATCAAATTCAATAAATTACCATCCGTAGCAGATTGTACGCTCAAACTGAAGGCCTGCTCAAACTGATCCAAAATTGTTGGACCAACAATGTTGGACGAAAAGTTTGAAGCAATCAAATCTAATCCAACAGGTTGTTCAAACAGATCTAACATATTGCGTCGAACATGCTGTATGATGTTGGACCAACATCATGTATGATGATTGACCGACATGTTGTTTGATGTTGGGCCAACATGTTGTACTCATGTAATCGGGTCTTAAGGTTTGTAGTTGAGACTACGTTGAAGTAACGGGTTCTATTCAAGTCCAGATTAAGTTTATAATATTAGAATATAAAATGAAGAATATATCAATTACAGTACCCTAATGAACATTACTGACCTGTTTCTTATCATTAATAAGGACTCTTTTGAACATAATTTATACCAAATACATTTACCATTTCTATATTATTCAGATGCAAGCCCAAAGGCGCCTCGTGCCCAGCTGTACCTGTACACAAAGTGCCTCGCGTGAACTGTACTTCGTCACAAAGAGACTGTGCAGAGGTGCGATCGAAATCAAACTTCTGCAAACGAATGAGCAGGCAATGTAATTACCTTAAAGAGGACCCGTCCAACTTCACCAAGTTCATCCATATCTTTGAACATTACACCCCCTGGGGGGAGAGGTGTGAAGAACACAGCGCCTTCTGCCCTGTCATCATGAGCTGCCTACCCAAAAACCAGACATGCAACAGAAACACTTTTATTCCATCTGAAATTCTGAGCAATAAGAGCCCGTGGGGGGAGGTGTGCCCCGGACTTAAAAAGTTTTGTCCTATTGTTCAGGCTTGCATCCCGAACAACTCACACTGTTCAGTGAACAAAATTGCAGAGTTTGCTTTGTGTGAGAAACGTAACGCGTCCATCTCTGTGTCTGGAAACGTGTCTGAGAGTATACCCGCGATTCTCTGTAATCACACCGTTCCATTTGGTATCACGTGCCTCAGTAACATGACCTTCTGTCCCATCTCAATGACCTGCATCCTTAAAGGTGAAAGTTGTAAGTTTCCTTTCAACCACTCGATATCATGTGAAGACGGAGAGAGTTTCTGCCACCAAACGGGTCGCTGCATTCCTAATGGACATCCATGCGGAACAAGAGTGAAATACAATTATACACAAGGGCTCAACGGAACTCAAGGAGGTATTTTGACTTTTGGTTCTCCATCTACAAATAACCAGCTTTTTCTTTAACACGATTAATCAATTTGTTTTCTCTATGTGTTTGTTGTAAACTTTTGACTTTCTCCTGTTCCTCTGTTTTGTGTGTGTGTTCAAGCTTGGCTCTCTCTCTCTCTCTCTCTCTCTCTCTCTCTGTCTGAGACACACACACACACACACACACTCCTCACCCTCTTTCTCTCTCTCTCTGTCTGAGACACACACACACTCCTCACCCTCTCTCTCTCTCTCTCTCTCTCTCACACTGTCTAAGACACACACACACACACTCCTCACCCTCTCTCTCTCTCTCTCTCTCTCTCTCTCTGAGACACACACACTCTTCAACCTCTCTCTCGAGCTTGGCTCAGCTGCCAAGCGGGGGGCCCCAGGTTCAATCCCCAACCTTGCCGAGGGTTGAATGTTTGTGCGACCTTCCTTTCGCCACACTGTCTGCGGACAGGGACGTTAAGCCGTTGGTCTAGTATCTCGTCATTCTAGCGGGGGACTTAAATGAATCCACACTCATCGATAAGAGCAGGGTTGCTACCCGGTGTTGTGGTCTGTCCTGTCCTGGTCGCAGGAGGTATTTATCCTCAGGAATATTGTAAACTGGGCGGCAGCAATTTGCGCCTGTAAAATGCAGTCCTGTCTTCAAGTTCGATAATTCCCCAACAACATTGTAAGGCCCCAGAAGTTCAGCCTCTGGCTGCAATTGGGGTTAAAGTCGACCACCACACTTACTTACTTACTTGCTGTTTGCGTTTTGCGTTTTGAGTTTGTTTCTCCAAATGATACGATTTCTTTTCACCTTGCCCCCAGTCTGTCTTGGTCCGTCTATCTTCCTTTGGTGTTGGTCTCAGTGTTGCAAATCTCACTTCTATGCATTTTGATTTTTAAAAACTTACGTTTGGCATGAATTTAACGAAAAATTTCTTTATTCTAAACTTGCCTCAATGCAGTCTGGGCAGACGCATGCAAGATCGGTGATGTAATATGTCCACGAATCCACTTTGCGAATGACAAGTGCAAGTCAATTTTACCCAACAACACCGCCAGTACCTGCTCTAGAAGACACTGTCCAAAGGGTAAGAAGCGCTTACAAAACTGGTTTCATTTGTTTATCAGCTTACTGAATGACGACAGAATTCTGTTTGGTCTTTTCTAAAGAATGTCTATTGAAGTTTTCAACCCTCAGTGGCAGTGCATGCCAAACAAAAGCATTAACAAAACATGCTGACCAGAATATGGTGTTTACTGTGTGTCCAGCTAACTAAAAATTCTTGCATTAGTTACCAAATTATATTAAAAATCTCATTGAAAGATACTCGAATTCTTTAAAGTGGAAAAGGACTATCTGACAGCTTGAAGTTTATATTGCATATATACCTAAAGTTTGTATTACTTATCTAAAGTTTATATTTCCTATTATATCACTATCTCTCTTACAAATTTGGAAATACAGTTATTATGATTTGATATCTATTTGTATACACTACCACTCTTGTCCCCTGACCAATCTCGTCAGTATTACAGTATTCAAAATTGCATTATAAACGACAGCCAATATGGTTAATCTAAGTGGCGTTTAGTCCTATCCAGTTTTAAGCCTATAATTTACTCTTTCTTTATTTTCCTTTTTTATTCATTGTTGACATATTTTTCTAATAACTTTTTTGTGTAACGTGGACTGATGGAGTAAATAAACCTTGTTGTTGTTGTTGTTGTTGCTGTTGTTGTTGTACAATTACAAATTATTTCGTATTTTCGTAAAAATGTTCCGGTTCTTGGAATGCTAGCAAAAAGGTCTTTAGTGAAAACTTAACTGCCGGAACATGGAGGAACTGTTTGGCAAATCCGAAAACATAACAAAGAGTGTAAAATATAATTAAATTATGTTTCGTTGATCAACAAAAGTTGATATGGTATGCTTTTCGCCTTTGGGATAGGTTGAAAGCTGACGTTTCGAG
>JANRMR010154666.1:0-12454 GCA_025434825.1 Bergia sp. 'catenularis' | reverse complement strand
TGTGTTGCCGGTGCGGTTTGAAAATCTGCCAAGTCAGCGTACATGATCTCCCCAGGCTAGAGGAAACAATGTCGTGTTAATACAGTTTAACTTCAAGCAAAATTGTTAAAAACAAGGACAGTGGGTTGAGCATCAACACTACAATCATGGACAAAACTGTTGGAAACTCAAGTGTCCCCTCTCCCCTTTCCAGTGTTGAAATTGTCTCGTAACAGAAACGCTTCAACACAGAGTTGGGGAGTGGGGTGTTCAAACTATTTTTGTCTGTGATTGCAATCATGAACAAAACTGTTGGAGCACTCAGTGTCCCCCTCTCCCCTTTCCAGTGTTGGAGTTGTCTCGTATCAGAAACGCTTCAACAATGAGTTGGGGAGCGAGGTGTTCCAACTATTTTTGTCTGTGATTGCAATCATGGACAAAACTGTTGGAGCACTCAATGTCCCCCTCTCCCCTTTTCAGTGTTGGAGTTGTCTCGAATCAGAAACGCTTCAATACCGAGTTGGGGAGCGAGGTGTTCCAACTATTTTTGTCTGTGATTGCAATCATGGACAAAACTGTTGGAGCACCCAATATCTCCCTCTGCCCTTTTCAGTGTTGAAGTTGTCTCGTATGACAAACGCTTCAACACTGAGTTGGGGAGCGGGGCGTTCAACTATTTTTGCCTGTAACTGCAATCATGAACAAAACTGTTGGAGAACTCAGTGTCCCCTTTTCAGTGTTGAAGTGGTCTTGTATCAGAAACGCTTCAACACAGAGTTGGGGAGCAGGGCGTTCCAAATATTTTTGTCTGTGATTGTTATTGAAATCCAACTTAGGGGAGAGGGGGAGATAGTGGGAGATCGAAGGAAGTCCTTAGTGACAACTCCGAAAACATACGTTACTTTCGGAAAGTCGTTCGTTATGGAACTTTACTGTATATCATACATTTAAACACTTAAGGTAGTAGAGTTGCGTTTTTATTTCCAATAGCGAATGTTTCTGAAAAGCATTTGTAACAACTCACTTTCTGAAGAGTACCGTTAACGTCAGGTTTAACACACATCATAATATAATTATAAAAATAAATTTATTTTAATTAGCCTATGGATAGCAACTGACAATATGTAAACTACCTTTTTCTTTTTGGTTTTCTTTGACTTGTCAACCTGAGCGTACAAATCTTCCGGCTTCTTGCCTGCCTTCTTGTTCTTATTCACCTGAGCGTACGTCACTGTTGGTCCATCCTCCACATACTGATCAAGGCCGTGGTTGTTAAGGCCACCAGCACCAGTTTCAATGGCAGGGTCACTCAAGTGCCTCTCTTTCCTTGATAGAAAAAGACGAAATGTCAAAGACATGTCAAAGCTTTGCACACAAGAGGAGGGACGTTCTCTGTTTTAATGCCAGTTAAATGTTTGTCCCATTGGACCGAGGCAAACTTGCTTGTTTGAGATTGAGACACAGTTGATCAAACACGTAGGGATATGTATTTGTGAAAGCAACAAAGGAGCGAAAATGCTCCCACCTGTGAAGTTTCGCAACTTCGGGGAAATGCGAGTGATAGAGCCGGACAATACACGGTTAAATCGAAGGAATATTGTAGACTGTTTTGTTTTCCAGCCGCTCGATGTATCTCCAACTGCCACATTAGGCTTTTTTTCAGCGTTTTTACGAACGACGTACGGTGGGCGCAAATTTTCTGAGCCTTTAGTTATTCACTATTGTAGTGGATCAACAAAGCAGGAGAAAGATCGATCGAGTAGCAAACAAAACTATTTCTGCTGTGTTCTCGATACAATATGAAGCCCACACTATAGTATACCATAACACGTGGAACAGAGGATGTTTTAACACTAACCGAAAACAACGCTAAATCGAATAATTTTGTTTTTGTTATGTCAATCAAAAAGCTCCATAAATATCTTTAATGAATATACGAGATTCCTCAAAAGAACAATTTGTGATATTCACAATATTTTGTGAAGCTTTTGAAAGCTTACACAATGAATGGTTTTAAAACTCATTAAATCGGGCGTTAATAATTGTGTAAAAAATAACGCATTCTCAAATAAATAATCAAATAAAAGAATACATATATGACAATATTTCAATGTTTAGAAAAGCAGAATGAACACGTTCCTTTTTTTATCATACACTCTCATACAAATATGTAAGAACTGAAAGACTGAAAAAACGTTTCACAACATTTATGCACAACTTCCTAAATTTCAAATAGTTTTCACACACAATCACCGCATCCAGACACTAAAATTATTTCTCAAATAATTGAAAAATAACTACGTTTTACCAAGTATTGACAATTAGAGCTTAAAATTGTTTTAAAGAAATACAACGCTCCTTTGTTGAATGTCTACAACAACACTTTTGATTGCATTTACAATTACAATTGAAATATCAAATATATCCATTTTGAAATCACCGGTGATTCCTGTAATCTGGTTGGTTCCCAACAGTAGTGAATTAATTGCAGAACTAATTGCACTATTTTGAGTCTGTAATTGCACTGTTTTGAGTTTGTCATTGCACTGTTTTGAACAACCAATTACAAAACAGGAAAAAAACTGAAACAGCGAATCACAGCGCAGCAAGAAAGGATGCTGCAAACGACATAAAAAATAGATGACACAGATTTAAATACTTTAGTTTGATTTCAAAATGGATATAATTAATTGGTAACGTAATTGAACTTGGTATCATGTAATTTATGTCTGAAATCATATTTGTGACTTCAAACCCAATTCGCGCTGCGCGCTCGTTCAATTTTAAAATTTCGCGTACGATTTCAAACTAAACTGCACTCCACTCAGTTTAATTACCATTATTAATAAGGGAAAAAAATATAATACGTGATACCAGCAATCTGAAAATGGTAGGACTAATCGAGTTAGATTGTTACTAATTACAAAAGTACATTTATAATTGTTGATAACAAGTACAAAAACAAGCAATATAAAAATGTAATCATCAAAGTACAAAAATATAAGTACCAAATAGAAAAATATTAAAATTAGACACATAAAGTAGACTTACTTCAGGAATTCAGCTGAAATTGAGAACGCTATTTAAAATTTTTGTCTTAAAAATGGTTTTAATTTGTGCAAAAACATTCCATATTTTTACTCCACTAAAACATAAAGACATTTTCCAGATTGTTTTAATTGAAGGAAGATAATACGTTATTTTGAAACATGTTTCGTTACTGGCAAGGAATAACTCAAACATATCAGAACTCGAGAAAGACAACAAACTTTCTTACTAAAATGATATTTTGTTCTCTTGAAAAACATAATACGAATGGTCAATGTATGGTGCTTATACTTCAATCTAAACTCTTTACAATAATGGATATATGAAAACCAGCTAAATATGGAAATGGTAAAACTATTAAATGCGACTGACCCTCACCTCAGCATAACCTCACCTGACAAGAAAACTTAAACAGTCTATCTTACTTACAGCTTGTGCTCCTCCCTGTTGGCCACTGCTGGTTTCCACATCAAAGAAGATGAGGAAAAACCCCATTAGAAAAAGGAAGCAAAGGATGCAACGGTTAGCGTGTTACTGGTTAGCACAATTAGTTGCCCTGTCATCTATGTATTAAGATAGCAACACCTGAAAATAAGCCCATAGATTTAGAATTGGCTTTTAATTTAACTTTTTTCTTGGGCTAAAACGGATCCTAATTCACAAAGCAAACGCAAAGAGATTATGTTCGCCTATTTCTTGAGTTCGGCATTTCTGCGGACCGCCATCTTGAAATGTGACTTGTAGCGGTTGCAGTACCAGACCCTCTCTCGAAAATCGGCAAACTAAATTGTTTAGCCTTTGGCAATTCTGAAGATTTAATTAAAAGCAAACGTGTTTCAGCCCGAGGATTCCTTTAATATATTTATATATATATAGTCGACTCATGTGGGTTGAACTAACGTAGAAGAAATATATTCTTCAAAGCAGCGCGACACCACTATGTCTTCCAGCCCACCAAAGGATATGGGGAAAGAAAGTGAAACATGACAAATGCTCTACTAAAACACAAAATTCCCAAGCAAAAGTACGCATACGCACGTGTGCTCAGTTTCTAAAAAACTACTGTGAAGTGCCGAGGGAAGCGGAAGTTGTTACGAATGAAAATACAAGTAAATGGTAGAGCGTTTGGGCAAAGGAGTAGGAAATGTTTGTCGACAAAAGACGGCGTTAAGTTTAACCGAGTCTAGAGCGTACATACAGCACGAGATGTAACTAATGGTGGGAGAAACCAGTGCAACCAGAGACAATTCAAGTTTTTCCTCTAATATTCTGCCTCAAGGCCGGTTTACACCAGCAATTTTTTATGCAATTTTTGTCGCGATTGCCATTGCATTATTTCTTGCACTCGCGCTGTTACTTCAAAAAGTGCACGTAAACCACCTGTAATTTCAATGAAATTGAGTGCCAGAGGACCTGCAGTCTCTCGAACAATCTTGAAACTTGTTGCAACTTAGCGGCAGTGGAAATTGCGACAAAAATTGCATCAAAAACTGCTAGTGTAAACGGGCCTTCAGATGCCAAGGGGCAGTTGGAAACCCGCAGCAAAGTTACTCTTGTCAAACGAAATACGCCTATATTTCCGAGGAGCCGACCCAGTACAAAAATTACATGATATTCACGGTACATGTGGTAGAGCGAAATCAGACAAGGTCGCCCCAAATTAACTTATTTTTTGTATAAAAGAATGCATGTAGGGAAGTTCGGTTCATTGGAGGATATTTAGTTGTGAATTAGCAGACTAGCTTTCAAAACGTTGCCATTACTTCTTCTTAGCGGCCTAAAAAAATAGGTAACAACCGCAGAAATTAAGTTCCATTTGTTTTGTTTAATAAACAGACATTTCACTTCAACTAACTTTTAAAACTGCAGTTACCGAATTCTAAAGTTTTACCGTTTTCAGTAAAGTTTCATCATTTCAACGTCTTACCCATTAAAGTTTAACTTTTGAATATTTTTCCCGATCAAGACAAGTATTAAGCACGCTTACATGCACACGCCCATGGCACCGCATAGGCAAATGTAAATATATACAATCAAACATATACTAAACACAGCAAACATGATGCTGATCGAAAACACGCCGTCACTTCCCTCAAAATTGATACAAACGTTTCAGATCACAAGAAAACATTACCATTGACCTGAAGAGGCTGACATACAAAATATAGTAAGTGGCGGAATAAATTATATGAAGTAGTATTAAGATTTTCATTCGTTCCATAACTGCTTATTTGGTGATAACTAACTGGCACTCAAACTTGCTCACATTATTTACTAATATGCCACACAAGAAACAAACCTTTGCGATCCTTACGGCAGCGTTTCTTTTTGACCTTCAAAATAACAACTGCTAGAACGGCGATAATCAAAACCGCGGCCACCAATGTACATACGACAATGATCGTAACTGAAACAAAACACATCCTTGATTAACGACAACATGGATATGAGTTCAGATGATGTAGTAAAGAAGATATTATTTGATAAAAACAATTTGCAGGGAAAATGACTCTTGGTTTAGGAAGCAAAGGAAAGTACTCACAAATATTACTTTAAAATATATTGATTAAATAAACAAAACAATTAATCATACGAAAACATTTTTTTCAGTGGTAAATACATTTTTTTACGAATAAGAGCAGTTTTAAAACGAGAAAGTAAAAGTAATATCATCACGTCTCTGTATTTTTTATATTATATAGACAAAAACAAAATTTTGGGATAATTTTCTGGAACAGTTTTCAGAAAGCACTTGACGATTTTATGAAAAAGTTAAGATTAAAATTAAAGTTTTTAATTCTAATAAAATCTTTTTTAAAATCTTCTCAAAATCTTCACAAAATGTTCTGGAAATTTTCGAAATTTTTTTTCAGAAAGCTTTTCATGATAAATGTTGAAAATTTTTAACAAAGTTGTATTTTGATCAAACATTTGGAAATCGACATTCTCACTAGTTAAAGTATGGAATATGTGCCACTTGGGTCCCAGATATTTTTCCCTACAATCTTTCGGATCGGTATATTTTCTTTATACTCGTGTTTAGATAATAAACAGTTAACAATTATTCTCTGAAATCGAGGTGAATAGTGGCAGAATATCCACTGACATGCGAAGCATAGAGGTGAATATTCTAAAAGCCACTATTCACCGAGATTAAAGAGAATAATTGTATTAGCATATATAAACTCGGTGACAACACAACACATTCAAGAAAAGCAAGTAAGAGTTTCCAGTTTAATCGCTTTTAATTCTCCCAACGTATTCACAGTAATGGGCATGCACTCAGAGTTGGCTGCCTCATTTCCGCGCAATTTATGCGTGAAATCAGTTTAGTTTACTTAAAGTTTACGCAAAATGATCTTTGAAGATTTCAACAAAATTGACAATTCTCAATAATGTCCCTTAAAGCTGACCGGACAAAATTGCTGTTCAAATTATTAACGCCTTTAAATAGTTCTGTGAAGGTGGTTGCAGTTTACTTAAAATGGAAATTGAAAGAACAATTTGTGAAGTTTCCTCCAGAAATCATGCCATGTGCTTGCTTTTGGATATCAGAACGATTTGAAGAGATAGCGATATTCAAATTTTCTTAAATGGCGACGTTTTGCTTAATGGCAGTCGAGCTGACTTGGATGGGACTTTGAGATGGAGCCGTGGGAGGACAGTTGTTGTTCAAGGAAAGAGGCATCAGCGGAGCTTAGCGATCAGGATTGAGATCTACAATAACGCAACTCTTAGAGGTCTACCACGACATTTTGAACTCCATCGCTATTGGCAAAGAAGTTGATGCTATCTACCTCGACCTGTCCAAAGCCTTCGATAAGTTATCACACAACCAACTGTTGTTTAAACTGGAAATGTGTGGCATTAATGGCCCTCAGTCCTCTTGGTTTAAAAGCTATCTCACCGGCAGACAGCAAAGAGTGGTCGTGGAAGGCTCCCTCTCGGACTGGCTCCCCGTGACATCCGGCGTACCACAGGGATCAATCCTTGGCCCACTAATGTTCTTAATTTATATCAACGATGCCCCTGATTATATCTCTTCCAGTTCAACTATCGCCCTCTTTGCAGATGACTCCAAACTGTATCGAGCTATTGTACAGCCTGGCTCTGAAAACCACCTACAGAGAAACCTAGATGGTCTACACAAATGGAGCCAGGATTGGTCAATGGATTTCAGTGGAATTAAATGCAACGTAATGCATATCTCAAAGAAGAAAACTCCAACCACAACTAATAGGAATTATACCCTTGATTGTCGACAGCTTGAATGTGTTTCCTTCATCACTGACCTTGGCATCACTGTTTCCAACGACATGTCCTGGTCAAGGCACATTGAAGTCACCATAGCGAAAGCCAACAAGACTCTTGGTCTCCTTAAAAGAGTATGCAGAGAGATGCGTGACGCCAATATCAGGAAACTCCTTGAATATGGCAGCAACCTGTGGTCCCCCTACACTACGAAGTACCGCGCGCTCCTAGAAAACGTCCAGCGAAGAGCAACGAAATTTATATTGAATTATCCTCAGAATATGACTTATAAAGAGAGACTTGCTGTGAGGGCAGAAGACGTGTTGGGAAACTTCTCAAACGCTGGGCGATCGTTGTACGGAATAAGGCTTTCATTCGGTTTATGGCCTGTAACTGCCCTGATATGGAGGTTTTTGGCGTTTTGAGCTGACAGGAATGTGATCACCGTGGAGCGAACACAGTGGTTTGTGAAGTAAGGATCCAATTCGGCACGGAAATGTGCACGGACAGACATGTACACAGAAAGACATACTCTTCACCATACTCTCCAGGGTGTTGTGCCCCAACGGAACCTTGGAAACCCAAACTCCGTCTGGACAAGGAACAAACTTTGAGCCTGTCAACGACTTGTGAAATAGGAATTCGCTTTCCGGGTTGAGATGCATCAGACATTCCTTCAGCACCGCCACCGTCCCTTGTTTTCAAACATTTTGCCATCTGACGGGTCTTCACTGCCAGCAAAACCACTCTGATGGTTCTTCGTGACACAAACTGTGCCTGGCTGTTCCCTGTTCAGCTCAAAATATTCTTGACCTGACCCTGGTGTTTTGCGAAGCTTGAGAAACAACTTTTTAAATTATTTTTTACTTTCACGCCCTCTTTTACCGAAGTGCAGAGTGACGAAAAACCAAGCTGTTTGCTACAGCTTTGCAGGGCCACGGGAGCGACAGTCAACGAGCTCGCCGGCTTCATACGACTGTGCAACTGCTTCTTTAGTTAAAGGCTGATGGTGGACCGGTGGTGAAATTTTTCCGTCCTTCAACAATGTTTTGATGAAGCTGTCAAGGGCATGGTTGGCCTCGGAAAATTGTTGTTGGGCACGTTTCGCAGATACCGATCGATGGCGGCTCTGATGCAGGCTAGTGTCGGTTTGTTATAATAGCCGCCGTCTTGTTTTCTTGCCGAGACGTAGAATTTACGCAAACACTTGTTCAGTTCTCCCTTCTCCATATCTTCGATATTTGTTGTAAATTCGTTCTGCTGAGAAAACCAGTCTAAAGGGGAAACGTTGAAAACGTACGGTAAAGTAAACAATCAAATTTTGTTGTTTTGAAAATGTAAACCTGGCCGAACCTGGCCAATCTTCGGAATGAAATACATAGTATTTTAAAACATTATTACCTCTAAAAATTTTCATTCCAAATTTCGTAGCTTTCTTCGTATTGTGAAAAATTGCATCATCTTGCATTTGCAAGATTTCCTTTTCTGTCATTACCGTAAAACGGGAGTTTACGCCGGCCATCGTTTCACTCCGCAAATTATCTACCTCCCGGGAGGTGGACATTGTCCATTAGCCAGGGATAGCAAACCAATTAGAATGCTTGAAATACCAATGTCAGAGTTTGTATATGCTAATATTATATATTCGAAAAACCCTGAACAAATAGAAACTTACCGTTTGACTTTTCCGAGTTCTCATTTTTCTCTGTATAAAAAATAATCAGTAGATGGTATTTAGTAAGAAATCATTTTTGTTTCATTTTCTTTGCTAAAATACAACACGGCCTTATGTCACTTGATTCCAGAAACTCTTCCGACCTGTAATCAGCAGAACCAAAAATAACCAACCAGACAGCTTTATCTCTATATCTACAACAACCAGTACCACCGTCTTTCTATTTGCCCTAACGGCTTGCACAATATCTCAATGGAACAATTTGCCTCTCACTCTTTTACAGATCATTTGCTCCCTGGCCAGCTTTAAACAATATGTATCCTGCAAGGAAAGTGCCTGCAAAAACTGACAGTTAAACTCTTTATTAATGCGCATTTATGAGATTAATCTCATGTTATTTCTTTCTTAAACAAATTTTCTTACCTACGCAATCGAACTGAGTTGTGCCGAGTGTCCCTTTACATTCCTGTGCGTCCTGACAAGGTTTTGTGTCGCAAGGGTCAGCTAATAAAATAAAGCAGAGAGACAACATAAACATATTAGGTTCGATATTGTATACAACTCTCGCTACATCACTCCAGATAAAATTTTAAAAAAAACGAGGCAGAAATATATAAACTGCTATTTCAAAAAATGTTGCACTAATCAAGCTGTTTATATGAGATATTAACTATTTTAATCTGGTACGCAAGCAGACTGTGCCTGAGGGTCCAAAACTATTTAATTATTCAATGTACACTTTCCGATACAGAAGCATGCAACCTTCCTCACATTTAGGAAATCCATATTCTTTGAGGTCTAGAAGTGCACATTAAATGCACAAGGACAACTTTTTAAACAGAAGTATAATGAACACTGAACAAAAAAAGATCGTCATCCAGTCCTATACATGTATACTGAATCATGTCTTAAACGAGTGTTACAAGAGATACAAGGTGAAGTAATACAAATTCTGGGTAATTCAAAAACTTACGACACAAATAATCTAAACAGTTATATTTGGAAAGTCTTTGCCAATTATCGCCGTTAGTGGATACTTCAAATACGACAGCAACAATAACTGGCCCAACAAGAAACAACTCACCTAAAGAGACAGTAAAACTGCCAAGTGATCCTTTCTTTTTCAATGCTTCAAGCACCTGTGTCTTTGTGTAGTCCACGTTAGGTTTGAACACTGCATCAAAAACTACTTTGGTGTTTCCAGACGCTTCTTTTCTGAAAAACAATGAGTACCAGTTCGAGGTAAATGATTTTCTTATATTTGCAAGATGTATCCTTCATTACTGGAACGCTGCAAAGCAAAAGCACTGAAATTTGGTAACTGTCTAACCAGTTTCAAAATTAAGGTATTAAAATAGGCACAATGTCGTACTATAAGTAAACTATACGTGGTTGCATGAACAAAATGACCATACATTACTTCCTGTACCAAAATTAAAGCAATTCTCATTTAACCTCGGTCTGTTCCAAGTCGTGGAAGGGTCCATTTCTCCATTGGATTTTGTAGAGATGGCCAAACCTTTTATATTTTCTGTTCTTGGTGGCTCAAAGCGTCGTGTTTTTGTCGCAAGTAATTACAATGATGAGATGTAGAAATGTCAGTTCCATCCACATGATGATCGTCATAGAAGTTAGCACTGATATGCTAGGATGCAGAAGGTTGTAAGAAAAACGAAGAAAGAAGAAAACCAAACTGCGTGCTTCAAGTGCCAATTTATCGAACTAAAGGGCAATTAATATTCCCGAGATAAATGTAAGCAAGAGTGGGTGGGATGGGTTTGAGATTACTAAACTTGTTGGTCTCCTTTTCCAACACAGTGGTTGTCTTGACAGCTCAGTTGATTCTGTTGATTAGAGCACCTGTCATGAGATCAGGGTGTTACAGGTTCGATTCCCGGTACTTGGCACGGGCAGGTTTGGTCTTTTCCTTTCTCAGTTAATTACACTTGCCTTCGGACATCGTAACATGTCAGGGATAAGCTATCTGATGATGCTCAAATTTTTATTTTTCTAAATTCAAAAAAGGGTTCCTGCGAAGTCTTAATAAAGCCAGTTGCATGTTAGCAGTTAACAAACCTTTCGTGCATTTAGCCATATAGACAAGATAAAACTAAAATCTTCCTGTGGTTGACTTTAACAGTAACATTTGCAACTTCATTAGCTTCGGGACTCCAAGTATACTTAATCTTATAACATTCTACAAACCTCGAGACATACATAGTTGCACTACTATTTAACTTACGAAATTTCTGTGATATGAATCCAAAGGAAGTTGTTCCCATAATCTTTTTTGAAGAAGTTCTCGATCTGGAGAAAATAAATATGTATCAAAAAAATTAACCAAAGACAATAACTTAATAAAAAACGAAACCAGATCAGTAGATCAATTTATTGATCTCTCTAGAGTCCTGAGCCATTTCACTAAGAAAATAGAGTTATATCATTTACAGAAAACTGCCTTATAGTCATCTTCTTCAACAACGCGGGCATCACTAGAATCCTGATTTGACTTTAAAATCTATAATCTAATCTAATCTTGTCTAATCTAATCTAATCTAACCTAATCTAATCCAATCTAATCTAATCTAGTCTAATCTTGTCTAGTCTAATCTAATCTAATCTATTCCAGTCTAGTCTAGTCTAATCTAATCTAAACCAATCTAATCTAATCTAATCTAGTCTAGTCTATAATCTATTCTAACCTAATCTAATGAAAACTGCCGAACAATTTTCGTTAATCCAAGAAGGGAATATCTTCAAGCAGATACGGTCTCTCAAAGTTTTAAGTCAATTAAGCAATCTCCGATTTTATGTCTATTTAAATAAAGATGTGGTTTACTCGAAAGTGAAATGTCTTTATTTCTCCCTCCATTTCTGAACTGTAATTAGTGTATATTAGGGAGGGGCTGCATTTCACCGTATCAAAATCTCTTTTCAAGTTGTCTGATTGTTTATTATCCTTTTTGGCGCTAACTTAAAACTTTATTCATTCTAATTCTTTTTGTATTTCTTGTTTTGTTCTTTTTAATTCGTTCAGTAGAAATTTAATGCAAATGAAAGATGTCAAACAAAACAAACCCTTGCCGGATTTGTGTTGAGAACTGTTAGGCCGGCCCACACTACGCCGGATAAATTCGAAAACCCAACTTTATTCTTACGGTTAGGCCTACCCTACATACTAATCCGGATATACTGTCCAGCGAAAACGTAACTTTTGAAAACGCTCTTCAAAGTGGATAAATTTGAAAACGCCGGTGTGGAGGAAAACATTTTGAAAATGCAACTTTTCGAAAACGCTGCCGCCATCAGACCACGAAAAGTAGTCAATTTTGTTGTTTTCATCAGATTTCTTCTTCTTTCAGCATTTTTTCAACATTTTAGGAGCTGCTATCGTTGTAGTGTGGACGGAAAACATTTTATTCGTTTGTCACATGGCAGTATTCTAGGCTTTAACAAGCAACTCGGTTTCTTTCAGATTTGTGCTTCTATAGCAAATTAACT
>JANRMR010154555.1:0-12459 GCA_025434825.1 Bergia sp. 'catenularis' | reverse complement strand
AAATAAGCAGGTCTGAGGCGTGTGAATCGAACGTTCGGGCGTGTGAGCGTGTGAAAAAGTGCTGAGGCGTGTGACACGCCCAAGGCGTGTGTCTTGGTCGGTCTGCTTATTAGAAATTTAAAGGTTTACCCTCAAGTGAAGTTTTTAACTGAACTCAGGTGTCCTAACACTGGCGTGTAAAATCGAATAATTTTTTTTGTTTTGATAAATTACATGTGCTGCACTCGGTAGTTTAAAAGTTCGACAGAACTAAAGTAAAACTTTAGTAATTCGATGCTGAAATTGAAATTGTTGACTGCATGAAAAAAATTCTCAACAGGTTATAATACTTGTACTTTTCCACTATGTATTGTCACACTGTCTTTGAGTTTGAATGAAACGTTTGTTTCTTTTCACCTTTTTAATTCAAAGTTGAAATTTTTTTCAATTTCTGAGAAAATCGGTCCAGCGGATCCGTAAAACAACAAATTAAATTGGTTTGGCCTTGGGTGTGAACACAAGCTCTGTGGCAAACTTGTTTTTTTAAAAATTTCCCCAACACCTTCGAGTTCCTTCTGCATTTGCACTGGTTTCTGCACGGAGGGTTACATTTTTGTCACATTTTGACTCAGATTTTTTCTGGAGTATTTCAACTTGAGTAACATTTCCTTTCCACTTCGAGAACCAAGTTGCATCCTCATCCTGATCGGCTTGCCTACTGTTCATAACTGCAAAGCAACTTTAATTTGACAATACAGTTTAGACATTAGCACTTCAAAACTGGCAGACAATCGGCGAATTGATCTCTGACCTGTAGATTTCACCGCTGTCTTGTTCATAATTAAAGTTAACTCAACTGGAACAGGCAAAGCTTTTACAAACTGTAGATGCGCCATCGGTTCGAAGCAAACAATGAAGTAAGGATTTTAATATTTACCCGTTCGGTGGCTATTACAAGCAATATTTTGAACGAAAACTCAAAATTTTATTGGGAATTGTTGGCTTTGCTACCACGTGCAGTGAACCTCCATTGAACACGGATATTGATACTGCAGACGTTTGTAAATTATGCATAACTTCAGTTTTTATTATGATCTTAAAAAACTTTTACTCTGGTCATATAAAACAGTGTTTAGAGAATAACGGCATCAACGTTTTGTTAACCACTTCGAAGTCACAAGAAGCTTCGTCCGTGTTGCCAAAAAGCCACAAAATTACGCTGTCAGTCATTTCATGACTAGTCTCCCTCGCAGCCGTTCTTTCGCGCGACGAGCCGAAAGAACGGCTGCGAGGGAGACTATTTCATGACTTGAGACAGAAAACAAATAATTTAGAAAGTTTTTTATCTGAATTAAGCCGTCGTTTGGTACGGACTTTGAAAATACTCTCTCAATCGAATCACCGCACTTCTTGTATTTGCTCTGTTATCTTGCTGCTTTGTTTTCAAAAGCACCGAAACAAACCCTCATCAATCGAAAACTGAGACGTCGAAGGCCTTACGGGACAACCTAAACGCATCACTGATTCAGTCCCGCGGGTCAGTGAGGGACGAATTTCAGCAAAGGGACAGCGACGGGATGAGTCCCTCGGGATAAATCCCGTGCACAACGAGTCAATGGACGGACCCACGGGACGACGGGACAATCCCGTGGGTCAACGTTACAATACCTCTGGACGGTACTGTAATTAACCTCGTAACAAAGAAGGTTAGCGCTCCAGGTGGCTTAAAGTGCAAGTTTTAATTTGTGTTTTGACTTCCTTTCATGGAACTCTTGCTTCCTCAAGCCTGATACATGTAGATGATGCAATTTTTTAATTTATATCATTTCCAATCTCCCCATAACCCATTACTAAACAACTTCTCCACCACTCAAACAAACCTTTCAAGTGGATTTTACTTTCTTTCTCAAGACTACAGAGTAGTTGATAATTCATACTGTACTGATTTTTTGCCATCAGTGGTAATTTTTAAGCTTTTGTTTGAGAAATTATTTAGTAACAGGGTTGCCACAGAGTCTGGAAAAGTCAGGGTATTTCAAAAAATGGCAAAAATCAGTGAAAAGTCATCATGGAATTTTGCTTTTTGTAAGGGAAATTCAAGACCATGGTCAAAAGTCAGGAAAAATCAGGGAATTTTGCTTTTTGTCAGGGAAGTTCCAGGCCATGGTCAAAAATCAGCCATGGAACTTTCTTCTTGTGAAGCAAGAATTTTTTTCTTTTCATTGTAATACTAGTGGTATGTAGGGGAGGCTGGATGCCAATTGTGTTAATGCTGTGTTTTCTTTCAGCCTGGAATTTTGAAATCAAAGATCTGTGGCAACCCTGAGTAACCTAACCTGCACTTACCTCTGTTCACTGTATATTTGATAGCAATCACTCCTATCAGCATGACAATGACCGCTATAACTGCAACTCTGAAAAAATATTGACGTTTGAATCCCCAGGGTTGCACTGGGATATAGAAGTGAGAATGAGGCATAACACCCACTGCCTAAAACCAAACCCAAAAATTACTCATGACAAAGATAAAGCTTTCAATAATACTAGTCACAATCTTGGACTGTACAACTGAAAAAAATGCTTACTAGGAAACTTTCAAACCAAAAGTATACTGAAACTGTAAAGCTAAAAAACGTACCACAACATGTCACTTTTATGCATTTTAGATGACACCATTTGCAGAATAATAAAATTTGCTATTTTACTAAAATCATTTAAAACTCACAATCTTTCGCTTGTTATTAGTTATTACAAAAATTTAGCAACTCAGAAGTTGTTACTGACAGTTTTGTAATAATTGTGAATGAAATAAGAAAAATCAACATAACATGGAGGCATGCCTGCCAGGCAAAATTTGAAAAAACTTAGGTTGTCTTGGACTACATTTCGTGGATTTTCATAGCGGAAAAAGAGATCATGGAATGGTCAAAAGAAGACAAAATGCAGTCCATCTCTGCTTTTTTCATAAATTCATGTTTTTTTAACCGAATTAAATAGTTTGTACCGATTGGTGATCAAAAACTTCCAGGAGTTTTCCAGGGTAGTTAGATCATTCTTCCAGGACCTAGCCCCTAATTTTCTTTCATGGTGAAAACAATAAGAATCAAGTAAACTCAATCATATTAGCAGTAAATGGTCTATTAATGCATTGTTGGTCTCATGCCAGCACAAAAGTTGCCAGGTTTCGGAACCTTTTCAAGAGAAATGGAACAAACATCCCACAAAAATCCTTAAAAAAACTTCTTGTAATTGAGTCCACATTAAAAACAATTGCAAATCAGAAGCTTCATCAATCTGTAGGTTGTTTTTTATAGTACAGAACTATTTTTCACAAAATTCCAGGAGAATTCCAGGAATACAGGGAAAATAACTGTTTTTCCAGGAGTTTTCCAGTACCCTGGAAGAAAATTACAAATTCCAGGCGTTTTCCAGGAATTGTAGGAGTAGTGCAAACTGTGGAATTAGTTATTTTCAGGCATACCTTTTCAGCCCATGGGGGTAGGGGGTGCATACACACCCATGTACCCCTTGCCTACGTGCCTGAAACCCTTACCATGTACAAGACTAGAATCTAGTTGAATTCTGATACCTTGTCCTGGACTAGCCACCAAAACTCTCTACCCTGTGCCAGACTAAACAGTCTAACATCTGTGATTTAAGCACCTGCCTCTTCCAAAATCTGTGATCTAAACATTGGCCTCTTCAGACCAAAAGGTTAAAAGTCACACCAAAAACAGTGGCACAAGTAGTAATACACAGTAGTACCCCATTTCTTTTGTTGATTTTGCTGGATTAAAATTGAATCTGGTTAAAATTAGTTTCGCTACCATATTGTAAGGTAGAAGTGTAAAAGTACATTTCAAAGTACACAAAAAGTAGAAGTAGAAGTGGAAACAAAAGTACATTTCAAAGTAAACAAAGTAAACAAAAGTACATTTCAAATGTAAACAAAGTACATTTCAAAGCTAGAAAGTAAAGTTTTACAACTAGGTAGGATAGGAAGACACACTCGTCTGAAAAAACTTGACTTTTGTGCCCTGAGCAGGACTCAAACCCATCTCTCCTCGGTTGCTAGTCAGGCGACGTGCAATCGACTGCACCATCAGGACTCACCATGCTGACAACACAGCAAGTTGACAAGGTGAATTGGATAGCCACCATAGATACACACTTGAGTGAAGAAATAATTTGGGCCATGGGATCCCTACAGCTATCCAATTTACCTTGTTAACTTGCTGTGTTGTCTCACAAAGCACAAAAATCAAAATTTTTTCAGATGAGTGTGTTGACAGTGTGTGTTTCCTCCCCTACCTAGTTGTATTAGAAACCTTTCCAGGCCTCGAAAACTTTAATTTGTTGAAAGCAAAGTTTTGTTGGACAAAACTCAAGAATTTGTTATCTTTTTTGAACCTCAATATGTAAACGAATGGAAGAGATTGTTTCAATATTATTCATTACTGCTGTTTGTTGTTCAGAGTGTTTTCAGTACTAATTGTTGTTTTAACTAGGGGGTGCATTCTGCATTTGCTAAGATCGTGTGTAGAATACGCCCCGTCCCCACCCAAAAAACTCTTGGGGGGAAGAGAGGGGGGGGGCCTCTTGTGCACATCCAATAACTGGCTTGAAGTTGAACTGTTAAAATATAGCTACAGAGGTACATGTAATCTATTTATTTAGTGAACACTGTCGTGGGACTTAATGAAATCTACTTTTAAGACCGAATAGAACTTTGTGGTGTCTCTACCTTTTTTCTGCAGTTCTTAGTGAGCTGAGCCTTTGAGTGGAGTGTTGCCAAGTCGTGGAATGTTCTTTGGGGATTGCGCTGGTCTCGCTTGCTGTTGCATCTACACTCTCACTCTGCCTCTGTGATCGTGGTTTTGGAAGCTTGCCTTCAATATCGACCCTTTTTTGTTTGCTTCTTTTATAACCATCATGACCTTTTTTGTAGAAAGCTCTTTGAAAGCCAGCAATCATCTGATTTCGCTGTGAAAGTTTTAAATTCGTACCAATAAAAAACCTTCTCAATACAGCCGCCATTTTTTAAATAACATACCGCAGACTAATATATAGTGCGGGCTCCGTTTTACGAAAGCCAATGGGAGACTGGGGATGGGAAATGGGCAGGCGGGTAAGCGTCTTCCCCCACTCTACCCTGGCTAAATACTAACAGGTACAAAAGAAAGGGATATTCAAATTAATTTCCAAAGGTCTTTGAAAGTTTTTAATTACAGTTGAGCCCCGCTATTTCGAGCCCTCAGGGGAAATGAAAAATAGTTCGAAATAGCGGGGATTTGAAATAACTGATAGTAAAAGACTGAAAATTAAGGCCAAAGGAATTCGGTCTGACTTCGTAATAGCGGGAAGTTCGAATTAACCGAGTTCGAAATAGCAGGGTTCGACTATATACCTATCACTGCACTGACCGGGATACGTGGCTGCAAAACTTCGTGACATGTCAACGACACGATAGTTATTCGTACGTCACGTGACTAGTTTCCTGGAAGGAGCAGCTGGCTGTGAGTTGGTGTGAATGTCGTTGCTTCGTACATTTAACAGTTGGAATCAAAAGGCTTTTGCCAGCAAATTACTTTGCGGACGTTTTTTCCGCTCATGTTATCGAATGGCTGCTAACAACGGCGTAGTAATGTCAGGTAGGGAAAGAAGAACGGTCGCTGTAAATATGTTCCGGTTGTTTAGTGTTACATGTGAAATAATTTACAAGTTTATGTCTGAAGCTTGCTCGCTTGAGTTTTTTCGAACTTTTGGCTTTGCTTCGTAGATCAGGATTTGTCGGTCAAGTTTGTAGCAACTCGAACGCCTCTTCATTTTGAAATCTATTTGTAATTTGAATGTGTATTTGATAAAAAAAATCGCGGACAACGAGAGAACCACTGTACAGTTGTTATAAATTTTAAAATTTTTATAGACTGCAATCGACTTTCTACAACTTCTGCGTCCTCTTTTAAATGACAAACCACTTTTTAAAATAACATTGTCTTATTACACTCTAATAATTTATATTTTAGGTAACTTGACTGAGTTGGCGAAATTGAAAACCTTTGCCAAGTATCGATGCAGATGTAGACTATCGGTGTCATTTAAATAAAAATACGTATCAAGGGCAGGAGTGAAAATTAGAGCTTGTTTCGAAATGTTATTTCCTTTTTTATATATGACCAGTATATAAACAAAAAATGAGCGTTTTAGAAACTATCTAGTTAATTTTCAATTTTAGGGAAAATGAAAGTTTTCGTTTAATATACAAGGTTTTTTATATTTCTTTAATACTCGAAAAACATCTAATCAGCTCGTCAGTCTGTCAATACCGAAAGCTGAATGAAAAAAAAATGAGAGCGTCGAATTCGGGTTGAAGAAGGCCCGCTTTTCGCGTCAAGTTACTGTACTAGCAGCAGTTAAGGAATATATTTTTTGTATTATGCAATACGCTTTTTATTACCTGTATCAGTGTATGTTACTGTAGTTTGCTTGTATAATGCAAGTAAAACCTACAAGTAAACATCCCTTCCGGCAAGCCTCTTTTTAAAAAGCAACTGACCTCCCACGCAAAGATATTTTAAAAACACAATTTGGTCAATTACCTTATCCAGGAAACAATCCATCGACATCAGTGGTTAATTTGTTCATATCCAAGACACTGATTGGAGCTAGTTGATCAACTTCCTCTTAAAGGCCCATGCAAACGAATGCAAAATGTTGGCACAACATTGCCCAACATTGTTGGGCACATGTTGTGTTCGTTTGTACACCATGTTGGACTATGTTACATGATGTTGGCACATATTCCATGAAGTTTGAAGCCAGTCAAACTTTTTGCACAACATATGCCAACATTTCTTTTGTTCTCATGATCCATGAAGCATGTTACAATATGTTGCGTTCGTTTGCATGGTCACCAAACATTGTTGGGTTCACTGTGAATAATTAATTCATTGGTAACCATGGAGACTTGCTCTTGTTTATGTACCTGGGAGTCGTTTCAAACAAGATGACAGAAAGTGAAGAGGTTGAAACACAGTCTCTTGATAAAATGTCCACAAATGGAAAATTGAAGGCAGTTTCAACCTCGGGAAAATGAGAGATGCAAGACCTGAAGACGAGGAAGTGGTCTGAGGATGAAGTCAATGAACTGATCGATATGTTAGAAGAGAGGGTTTTCCTGTGGGATGTTTTCTGTAAGGAATATCACAACCGAAACAAGAGGGAAAAGGCTGTGTATGCAACATTGCCAACATGCTATGATCATTTGAACACCCTCAGCCAACATCACACAACAATATTGGGCAATGTTGTGCCAACATGTTGCCTTCATTTGTACAGGCCTTAATGCTTGGCAAAGCTTGCTGTTTTTATTTAAAAAGTACATATTATACACCTGGGTTTTTCTGTATCTAATGTTTGGCTTGGGGATGTTTAATATGATGTTTTCACTTTCTATTTTCTAGAAAGAATGGCTTACTCTGTAAAATACACATAGATATTTAAAATTGTGCATTTTCACACTGTCATGAATGTTGATGATGTGTATGCCTTTCAGTTTCAAAGTAAAGTAAAGTAAAGACACTTTCTTTATTGAGGGTAACATATTTACAGTCATAGGAGGTACTCTCACCACAACACCAGGATTACCCTACTCTTTTAGAGAAGAGTGTGGTTTCTTTTAAGTCCCCTGAGGTAGCATTTTAGGAGACTAGACCAACGGTTAACATCCCTGTCCACAGACATAATGGCAAAAGAAGGTCTCACAAAGTTAAACCCTCGACCAGGCCGGGGCTTGAACCCAGGACCTTCTTACCAACTGCACTAACCTCGCACACACAAATACCAACAGCTGGGGAACATAGTAGGTATCAAATCTGAGAAAAGGAGAGATGTTTGGATTTGACATGCATATAAACCACAAAAAAATACACAACAATAATTTTACAATACGCTGCCCATCTTGCTAAAAAAAGTCCTTAAATTTGTCAATCAGACCCCTGAATTTAAGTAGTGTTGATAAGGGGAATTAAAACAATGATATGTAACACATTCTTATCTTATATTCTTAGTTACTTGAAAAGTTCAAAAAATTATATTGAAAATTTTTCAGAAATTGTGGAAAATGTTTTGGTTAGGTATTGAAAAATTTTGGAAGTTGTCAACAGTCAGGAAATTTTTTATGGAAATATTTAGAAAATGCTTGGTTATAAAACCTGAAATCTTCTGAAAATCTTTGACAATGAGCAGAGTTTGTACTTTTAAGTAAAGTGTGTTGTTTAACTCATTTGTAACTGTTTTAATGTTTTAGTAACTGTAAAAATAGTGACTTTGCTTTGACCTTCACTTTTTTGCATATATACCTATATGCCACTGCCTGGTTAGCACAGTTGGTAAGGCACCAGTCTTCAGAGCGGGAGGCTCGGGTTTGATTCCCAGCCGGACCAACACTTGGGGTCTTAAAATAACTGAGAAGGTGCTGCTTTTGCTCTAACAACTGCAGATGGTTAGAACTTCACATCTTCTCAGATAAGGATGTTAAACCATAGGTCCTCGGAGACCTTCTTGCATGGGTTGCCCCGTTCAAGGTTGTCTGCCCACCTAAGAGTGGTAAAAATTAGTTAAACCAATTGTATTTTGCAAAAGCAGACAAATTGGTCAGCCATTTTCAAGCCAACTAATGTTTTCATATTATTTTGGATCAGTTTGATTTGTTCGGTTCAATCAGCTGCACTGATAATACCAGTTGTTCTAGTTACCGTGTTTGCTGGAATCAGCTGGTTTTCTTTTCAGTAGAAATAAACCATACCAGTAGTTCATTTGAATAAATTAATGTTGGTAAGCTGAAATGGTTATTTTCAGCAAATACAACAGATTTACCGTAATACTGAAATTATAGCACCTGTCCAATATTACCAATAAACTTATGGTGCACGTAAATAAAAAATTAAAGGACAATCTGTGCTGCAGTTTGATATCTTGATATTAAATGTCTGAACTTTATTACATTCTTATCTTCCAGGCAAAATTAAAGCAAATCCCATGGTGCTTTGTGGACCTAGTGGGTGTGGCAAGAGCACATTGCTCAAGCAACTCATGGCGGACTATCCTAGCCTTTTCGGTTTCAGTGTGTCCCGTAAGTCATGACACTGGACATAGTGCAAGTTTATGTCTGATATTAACTTTTCAACTTAGATTCATACTTCTGCAATAAAAACAAAGTCACTAGGGGTTTCAAAACAGGCATCACATGTTGCATTCAGCATTTACTAGTCTCATTTCCAGTGCTTATTTTCACCACAGTTTTACTCTGTCTGAGTTTCTCTAACCCTCAATAAACCTTCACTCCTATTCTGCCTGTTTCAACTCCTGCAAGTTTATCTCTTGAAACCCCCTGGTAACTTTGCCCATTTGTTGTTACTTTTGTTATTATTATTATTATTATTATTATTATTACTATAATTGTTGTTATTAACCATTTGTATCACTGGATTCTGCAGATACCACTCGAGCCCCAAGGAAAGGTGAACAAGATGGAAAAGGTTTGCAATGCGATAAATAATCAGAATTAATATTAAAAAGTAACTTGAGACATGCCTTTAGGAGAATACTATTGATCAAAACAACTTTTAAACAAAATATCTGAAACTATTGTCCAAAAGTGCATTGGATGAAAGTCTAAAATATTAATTAACTATAATCTTGAAGAATTTAATGTAAGAATGGTTTTAATATTTTTTAAACAGATTATCACTTCACTGATCGGGAAACGATGCAAGCAAGTATAGATGCGGGTAACTTCCTCGAGTCTGCTGAGTACAACAGGAACCTTTATGGAACAAGGTCAGTGAAATACCAGCCACATCAAAATTTAAGGCCAGACCAATTTAATTTCTTGGTTCTCTAGTTTATCAATGTTTCAAGGTTTTTTTTTTTTAAAAAAGCAAAAAGAAAAATTGGTGTTCTGGTCACCAGACTAATTTTTGAAGTCGTGATGCCACAAGTGTGTTACGTGCAGTACATAAACAGCCATGCAATTTAATATGGTTTTTTTAACACATTGGCTATCTGCAAAAACGAATAGCAGTGAAAATCATTGGATGACCTGCAACTAAGTACCAGAAACTTTAATTTTCACTCCCTCAGGCAAACAAATTTAATAAACAGCTCAGTATAAAACACCAAGACAAAAAAACCCTTTTTTTTTATTGTTTTGCTAAAAAATGGCACACTTAGCTTATGACATCAGAAATTCAAACTTCAACATTTAATAGTATCTCAAGTCATTGCAGGGGGATAAAATATATGTCACAGCAGTCACTTTGACAAGTAGATTGAATCAGATAACATACATGTAATGATCCATGACCGTGGCTTGAGCTGACAGTTTTAACGAAAAATATGTCATTTATATAAATTATAACTACATATCATAAAGCCGCCTACTTTTTAATTATCTTTCATTTCATAACACATAATAACATAACTAGGTACAGTAAGCTATATCATTTTAGGTACTGTAAGACTTGCTCTTTAATTCATTCCAAATATCAATTCTTAAAATTTCTGCAGTAAAAAGTCTGTACAGGATGTCATGAGTGTTGGCAAAGTGTGTATATTGGATATTGATATGCAGGTAAGTGATCGGCAGCCTAGCTTGTTTGGCAAGTCTTTCTGACTATGCCATGTTTTCTTACTATGTGCTTTAATTAAAGTAAATTAAATGTGGTCACACAACTTTCCCAATTGGAAAATATATTAACATTATCCTAAAAATTACCAAATGAAACTTCTTACTATCCATTTTGTACATGAAGCTGTTGTATATCTTGAATGTAGCAATTTTCCCTTCTGACCACAGATGAAATAAGTGACAATTTGTCAACATTTTACAAATCTAAATCTGCCCTATATAGCTAGCTATTCCAATCTGAGGGGCCCATAATCTATTACCAGTATGTATTATTTTGTTCCTGCATGTACATGTGGCCGCATTTGTTCTTGTTTCTCATTCTCATCACCAACATTACAAATAAATTAAATTATGAATGATGTAAAAACTTGATTGAGTTTGCAGTATAGTATGTATATCAGTAAACTAGAAGTTGTAGCTTGAATGCTGTCATTTCTATAGTGGTTCTGGATTGGCAGACCATGAATCAGATCTACAGTACACATATCCAAAATTAATGTTTCCAAATTCCATCAACAAAACCTTAGTAGCTGTCTGGTGTGATATAGAAAAACAACATGGTGGGGTCTTCTTTGTTTGTTGCAAAAGTTAAATTATAACCACAAAACTTTATTTAAGTCAAGGTAAAATCTTTGCCATGAAATGCTTAGTATAAAGTTCATTTCACTTCTAACCTGCTTTTTATCTTTCCTTGCAGGGTGTGAAGAATGTCAAAAAGACTGAATTGAATAAAAATTGTGTTTATATATTTGTTAAACCTCCAAGCTTGGAAGAATTGGTGAGATACATTTTGTAATAGTCAATATTGAATCTTAAACAGTTTCCTTCATATACAAGATATTCAAGAGCAAATATGATAAAACAGTGTTAGAATGATCACTCCATCCATGAACTGTTACAGTAAGCCAATCAACATCATGCTTGTCAGTTCAGTGTAAATTATGGTGAGATTTCAAGTCAGATTAAAGATTAGTACCATTTTTACTGACTTGTGAAAACTACTTCAGTTGGGTTTGGGCATTGATCAATCAAAATTAGTAAGCATCAGTGTCTGTTTCACTTGCCACACTTGATTGATTTCTTAATTTTGAAATAGAACAGTCAAAGTCAACAATGTTTACCACATTTCAGTTGGACTGTGATATTTATTCACTGATATAATATATGTAGAACAGTTTGTTGTTCACAAAAATGAGACAACACAATACATTTTAGTCCATTCCATAAAAGCAAGTAAATTACTTTCTTTCTATTTTCAGGAGAGGCGGCTGCGTGGCCGGAATACAGAAACAGATGAATCTATAAAGAGAAGAATGGACATTGCAAATAGAGAACTACAATATGGTGAGCAATTACATCATTGCTCCTTAATTGCTACCAGGCACATTCCTGGCCAGTTTTAACCTGTAAGCCAGAATGCACAAGTTGAAAAAAAAAATGTTTAATATAGCATAATACAGATACATGATCAATACATGTTGGAAGTTTTCATAGTGCGATGACCTTCAGGCCTATATAGATTTTTGCAAAATTTCAGTAAAAATCTTGTAAGCCAGTGCTTACCTGGCTTATATAAGGCAGGTTAACACACCTGGCTACCCATGCTAAACCGCCCAGAGTTTGAGTTTTTTATTTTTTCTTCATTCGCCTGACAGAGTGGTCTGTACACATAAGTCCAAATATATATTGTGGTTTCATTATGATATTGGTTTCAATATATTCAAACCAGTTCAAATATATTTAAACTGATTTAGTTGTAGTTAAACTAGCTTGGTTATACTTAAACTGGT
>JANRMR010154334.1:0-12468 GCA_025434825.1 Bergia sp. 'catenularis' | reverse complement strand
CCAATGGCTTAACATTCCTGTCCACAGAAGGTGTCAGTGAACAGGGATGTTAATTCTAAAGGGCTTGAGAAAACATAACAATTTCTTTTATTAAATACCTGTGTTGTTTTGATTATTCTGGAACTGACTGAAGTGAACTTCTGAATGTTTTTTTATTTCTAAAGTGGTTAAACCAGCCCATAGCTAAATTAACCAGCCAAGGCAAGTTTTCCCCTTTAATTTTGAACCCTGACTTTGCAGTTATTGCCACACACATGGTGGAAATGACACATACATGTAGCTCTGTCCATTCATTTATTGTGCAGACTTTTTGGTGGTGGTGACAGACACATGCTAGTTTAGTTCATCACAAACAATTGGATGACATTGATAAATGCACACATAGTTACTCCCTTTTTCAGTTCTTGCTAAGGTACTCTGGTGGTAGTGGCAAACATTTCCGTCCATTCTTGCCATCAACGAAGGTTATGTGGTTAACATATCTGGAAAAGAGAAAATTTGTTAATGCCTTCTATGTTCAAATTTTGTTCTGAGTTTTTTAATGTTTCAACATATCTAGCTTCTTAAGTAGTTTGTCGAAGTTAACCCATTCATAAACCAAAGGTTTGAATTCAAGATGCTATAAAAGCTTCACGATCCTCATTTACCACCCCCCCCCCCCCCACACACACACACACACACATTATGATATCTTTATTTATTCAACTATTTGTTTATTTGTTTAATAAATAACTTTCACCATGAGTTGCAAAATGAAGGTTTGAACGATCATTTGAGTACCATAGTGCTCAAGGTACACTTCAGCACACAGAGCTTGGCTCCAGTTTAAGTAAAAATCTAAGTTTACTTCCATTATTTATATAATAATATTAGATAAGAGTATTTCACTTACTGATCAAGATATGTGATTGTGAGCTGCTGAGGGAATTTCTTTGCTAGTTTATTCCACTCTGCACTGAGGCTGTGTTTCCATGAGTGTAGTTCCACTTGCCAACCCCTCTCTAGAGCCTTGGCTGCACAGCCAGGAAAGCTTGTGGCATACTCTGACTTGCCCCTCGTGCCGTCACCTGTGGCTAGTACCAGTACACTGGGTGGCAGTTCACAGAGGGCCTTAACAAAATAGAATTAATATATTCCCAAATTAGTTTCTGGCACTGGGGAGCCACAACAAACTCACCAATATATCATAGTCATAGTATTTTATAGGTTTCTGATAAAAAGCATACAGCTTGTGGGGTTGTGTAAAATTATATCAACATCTAAAAAGTTATAAAATATGACCAGACCAATTTAATTTCCTATTTTACAAACCCGCTGAACTCAGATTTTCGAAAATTGAAAAAAAAAATCCAAAATCTATCCAAAATTGAAAATAGAGAAAGGTCAGAGCATTTCCCTGTTTGTTATTCATTTTATATCACTTTTAGTTTGTACTTGGGCATATTCGGAGCTGAAAATCATAGCTTTGTATATGATTGAAAATGTTTCACAAGCGGTGCTGGAGATATCCAACTTTGGGTGCATGTGACAAGAAGAATCGTCAATGGAAGCGTCTTATTGGTTGAATACATGTATATGTGCAGGATTTGTAATGTATGGCATATTCTTAGACTGTTATTTTTATTTTTTTCCCCCTCTGATCTTAAGTTTTTGGCCTAAATGTTTGTAAAACAGGAAATTAAATTGGTCTGGCCTAATCCTAAAATCTTAAAAAATGCTTAAAACTGACAACTGGGATCTAACAATATCCTTTACAATGTAGTTTCATTGATGAAACAGAAGTTTTTGACATGAGAAATTTTGGGGAATAATATACTGTATTAGCAGATTTTTCTTGATAAATTATATAAAATTGTCAATTATTTTGTAGGAATACTAATCAAACATTAGAAGTTGAAATGCAATGGAAACCTGTAAAATTAATACAATTTAGTATTATTTTTTTAAAAAAGTAATCAGTCTTGTTAAATAAATACAGTAAGAGTCAAATTTTACTTTATCAGTCTTTTTTGACTTTAATATATTTATTAATATATTTTTTAATAAAATTATGTTTTCTGCACACAACTTTCTGTTATATAAAAATTGCAACAGGTTCTATGTAGCAGTGCTGTACATATCGACTTAGGTTCCACAGGAATTGAAGAGTTTCGTGCAAAAACAATATATTAGGTAACTTCATATCAAAACTTAAATTCTCCCATGGCCCAGACTATATGAAAACAAAACTGAGAAACCTTTAGAAAATTGAGAAATTAATCCAAAGTCAGTTAATATGTTGTTTTTGCACTAGTGTCTTCAATATTCATATGAGAGGAATATGGAAATTCTGATATAATTTTATATGGTATTTCTCATCGCTGCAACCAAAAACTCATTATTTTTATGGGTTATGTACTTGTTTTTTCTACCTTATCCATGTGGTTATATGGGGTTGTATAGGGTACATGTACAGTCTGTTATGTTGACGGGAGGTGTTGATACATGTACCAGTACATGTAGTTCTTTGCCATTTTCTGCATTAAGTATAATGATGATTGTACTGGTCAAAGGATGAGGGGTGTAGTCAATATGAGGGAAAGTAAGGGGGCGAGGCTACCTTAATTTTTTTACTTGTACATTCAAAATGAGGAGTGAGGGGCACAGCAACTGTGTGGATGAGGAGGGGAGGGGAGGGGAGGGGTGGTGGCACAAGGAGAGGTGTGCAACTACTGTGTTGAAGGATCTCGATTATGTTTTGTACATGTACAGTACCTTGTATATGCACAGATGGAGGCCTTCATCGACTCGTTGTTCATCTTTTCCTCTCCTGTCCTCCAGATCAACTGTATAACCTAGTCGCCTGAGGAATTGGAATAGTGGGGTTTTTTTTTAATATTTTTCTGTAAAAAATTTCTTTGCAAGTTACACAATGAAGATCATCTGAGTACAGTTTCTTTGTGAATTAATTACCAGTATGATTGACAGAAGCCCAAAACAAATTTTGGAGTGAAAAAAGAAATACACAGTGTTGCATATAAATAAAAACAGTAGAAAGACAACACAGTCTGCAGAACTTTCCACAAGTACAACACACCTGTACAGCTCCCACACAGTCTCTGTTGCAGGAGGACTTGACCCACAAGCAAATGCACGGTCTTTGTTCCGACCCCGTTCAAGGATTTTCACTAGGTGTTGGAGCTTAACTCTGACATTTCGCTTGCGGTCACTGGCATTAACTGAGCTTGCATATTCCTGTGCTCCTATGTAGATGTTACTATTGTCAATAACGACCAGAATGTCATGAGGCTTGGCTGCCTCTGGCAATAATCCACAGTTGTTTTCACTGGGTACCAAAGTTGCATTCAAACTGTCCTCCTCTCTGCAAGATTTTTGACATGAATTGTCATGTGTGGCTGATTCACAAACTTGCATTGTATTAACAATTTCCTTTTCATGTTCTAAATTTTTTTCTTTTTTTATAATTGATGCCAGTACTTCTGTAGTTGAGTCCTCAAGTTCAGCCGTAATTTGACTGTTAAGAAAATGTGTTGATGGACATCCTACTTGCATGCTGTATCCAGTTCTTGCAATGCAAACATCAGGATGATTACTTACACAGGATGTACCAGGCACCTGTTTATTTTCATGATCTTCAATGCAATGTGAGAAACTTTCTGGTTGAGCACATTGGTGTTTTAAATGGGAAAGATAGGAATTGTCATCACACAGCTTAAAGGACTTTGATTCAAGTGTAGAAAATCTGGATGTTGAAGACATCTTGAAGCAACCAGTATTATTAAATGAAGAGACAGCAGTTGTGATAGTTGTTGTATGTGAAGTTAGAGGTGGCGAGGTACTGATTATCCCTGCCTCACTTTCATTGTTGACAAAGCCGAGTTGATTGTACAAGTGGTTGTTGTTGGTAATTCCAGGATTGATATAAAAGGAGGGGGATTTGCTGGTAGATTTACAGCTACCATTATTGGTTATACCAGGCATCTCTATATCAGCATTCTTAGCTTTTATATCTTTTAACTGTTCTGTTTGTTGGGAACTACTTGAGAATCGTGGTACTGGTGGTGGCTGGATGTATTGCGGCAGCTCAAATACTGGCTCAGTAAGCCACACATTGGACTGACAGTACCTGAAATACAAGTCAAAATGTTATCTTAACTGGCTTACAGCTCAATTTAAATAATTTCCAAGGCTTTTACCCTAAAAAACCAAGGGCATCAGAAGATTGAGAATGGATACTGGGGTGGAGGGTTCAGCTGGACAGAATGATTAAAAAAATAGGAGAAAGGAGAAAAAAAGGAAGCATTGGGACAACTCATGTGAACTGTTAATTTACAAAAAATTATAATGAGTTATCATTTTAGAAAGTTGACTTAAAGTATTTTCTTGATGACGACAATACCAATATAGATGTACGTAGTAGGCATCATTCATATCAGTCCAAACTCTCACAGGGCCTTCTCTCTGTGCTCCTACTTTATTGAGCATATTAAACACCCTTAAAAGTTAACTTAAAACGTTTTTTTGTTAAACAAGCTTGAAATTTTTATTATTTTTATAACCATATATTCAAACACATATATCTCACTTAGTTTTTAGAATATTATATTTACAGTTTAGAAGTATATTCAGTACTGCTCAACATTGTTACAATCTGTTTTTGGTGTAATACCATTTTGAACTGATAGTAAGAGGCTCTGTATATATTTTAAATTATTTAACTATTGATTATTATGGTTATTATTATTATTATTTTAATTGGTACAGACTACTATTATTATTATTATTGGTACTATTATTATTATTATTATTATTTTAGACAAATCCAGCAGTCTGATTTTTGCTCAGATGCCAAAAAAATTTTGCAACAAAAAACTGACTGATTTTAATCAAGTAAATAAAAGTATGTTTTAGTCAAAGAGATAAACTTTCTGGTTTGATCAATAAAAGTTTTCAAATTACTTTTAAAATAATAATATGTACTGGCATGGTGCTTTGTGCATGTACAGAAAAACTACATTAAAACTATTATTTATTTTAACTTTGAAAGTTCAAAAGTTTTTATTTATTTAGGGTAGCAATTTGTCGTTTGTGTTAATACAAATCTTGTGTTAACATTTTTTTTACTGCCTCAGTGCCTCAATATTGACGAGAAAATCAAAACAACAAACAAAATTGGTGTGGCCTTATCAAGACTTGCACTATTATGTGCGTACATGCATGTGGGCGTGGTAACTCTAGAAGGCCTAACACCTTGAAAAACAAAATACTTGAGACTGTTCAAAGTTTATATTTCATGTAAATAGCAATTTTTGGACAGGAATGTTCTGCAGACAGCAAGACAAAATTTTATTCCTGAAACAACACAAAATAAAAAATGTTTGTGTAGTAATTCAAATGAATATAGTCATTACATTGTAAATGATTGAACTTTCTACTCATACATGTATGTGACAAATTGAAGTGGAAATTTGATGAGAAGCTAAGTGGGATTTCCTGAAATTATTAATCTTTAGAGATTTATCATTCTATTATTTATCAGACAAACTGCCTGATGGAAATTATATTTCAGTTCATCCTTACAATTTTTAAAAAATTACATATTAATTTATTTCAATCTATAAAAATGTGCATCTGCCAAGACAACATTTTGTTTCAAGTGATTTTTGTAGGACCATAAAATTTTCTGAACTTGAACTTCTGGGATGCAGTAGGCAGTGAGGCCAAAAATGAGTTCACTTGGTAAAGTCAGTGGAAATGAGAAAACAGATCTTAAAAGTATTCATAAAATTATGTAAAAAACAGCAACCTCATTTGATTCAAAACTGATGAGTAGACAGTGAATATTTAGCTGCCTCTAAAAAGACATGCTGTAAAACACATGCATGTAACATAATGCACTATTCATTTATTACAGTTATATCTTGAAAAGAGTGTTTGTTTTGATAGACTGGTCACTTTCATAAGACAGTCCAGTGCCTTTAACTTTAAGTCAAACCTCGAGACCAAGTTTGAGAAATACTAAAAAAAATAATTGTTAGAACTTGGAACTTGACTTAGACCTAGGAAATAACTATTTATGAGCACTTGGGAAATTACATGTATTTAATCAGAAAATATTGAAGGTTTAAAGTTTAAAAATTCCAACTTGGAGAAATAAGTTGTAGTATTCCAAACAAAACCAGTTGTGAGCAAGATTCAAGCAACTGAGATTTAATTTTGATCACACTCACCTCAAGATCATTATCAGTGAAATAACAAGAATGCCGACCATCACCCCAATAATAAATGAGGGAACAATGATGACAGTCAGTAGAGTTGTGCTTGAGGGGCTCGTCTCTGTTACATTGTCATCTAAAAAGAGCAAAGCATGGTTTTCGTTTGCAAATATATGCACTGAATCAGTAGTAATTTGTTTTGCACAGCTGGTTCTACACATGCATCTGCAAATCTGCATCGTGGCTGTGCACTAGAGATAATGCAGTAAACTATCAGATTTTCAGTATAGTAAGGATCCTTTATGTTTGAATCCCTTACAAAAAGGATTATAGTTTCTATTTTAATTATAACTGTTTGACCTTGGCTGCTGTAAATATGATATTTTTATTTTTAATGAAAAATGGTCCTTTGTTAAAGGACAGATTTTTGTGGCTTGTTTATTGTACTATGTGAATATATTTCAAGAATGTCTTGCAATACTTGCTTTCTCCCTATTACTTTTCACTGAACTTTGGACCAACCACCCAAGGCGTGGCACTTGGCCACCACAGCATGTCCCAAGCCTGCTGCACCTATCAGTTTTGGGTCATGACCTCTTCTCTCACAGTTTATTTAAGGAAATATATAATTTTTGCTTCCAAGTTTGCACTTGTCCTGTGGGAGAGTCTTGGTTTACATGTTCCCTCACAAGCATCAGTGTAAACTTTTTCATACTGATCAAGAAAGACCATCACAGGATGAAGCATACAAAGAATTATAATGAATTATTCTCCCAAGTTTTATGTCTTTATACAAAGGTGGCACTGTTATAGAACTTTGGATCTGAAGCTGACTAAATATTGTATGTTAACTTTTGTCTGTAGTTTCTAAACTTCCAAGTTGAACACAGGTTTCTTGGCTTGCCTGTCATATTTAATCATAAATCTTGGCTTGATAATTCTTCTGTGATAATATGCTCTTTCTTACTTTTTGGTTTATTTTATTTTGTTCATTTGATGAAATTTTATGTTTTCATAATTTAATATGTCAAAATACAAATGCAATCATATGCCATCGAGCATATATCAGCCCATATTTATAATAAAGAGAAAAGTTAACAAAACTTTTATTATTTCTAATCTTCAAAACAAGCAAAATGAATATCATTTTAATAAGTGATCTCATCAACTGGTTCAAAAGTTAGATCCTTTAAAATCAGTCAGCAGTGTTGCCACATGGTTTAAAGCACTGACTCACAACCCAGTTGTCCCAAGTTTGAGTCTTTTGCCCACCAACGCTGGTGTATATAGCCTTCTGGCCAGCCTCCCTGCCAGTTGGGGTTTTTAATTTGAAGGGCCATCATGATTTCACCCTCGGTAAACAAAGTTGTTTTTTGCACTTTTACACTATCTTTTAAAACAAGAATTAAACATTTTTTGTCATATTATGGGGTTTTGTCAAGTGGTTCCAAAGTTATAATAACAGTGACCATTTCTACTCTTCAAAACAAGCAAAGTAATGGGCAGGCCATTTTCAGAGTTTTTAATAACTGGGGTCAAAGTAAAGAAATTCTTAGTTTTCACATTTTATTTAAAAAATTGCAGAGCAAATGTGAATGATTCTCTTTGTACATAAATTACCATTTTTAACTCTAATGAATTCCTTTTTTTCACAGTCACATAGTTTTATTCATTCTCCAACTACACTAATTACATATTAATTCTTTAAAGAAATAATTTATTTAATATTTATATAAAAAATAAGTATTAAAAAAATCAGAAAAAGCTGCTGGTTCAATCTAGGTTGTGTGGCCACAGGTACATGTACTGTACATGTAAGATGTGCCTGTTTCTATTTAATCTCCTTTAAAGGTCTTGACCTTTCTAAATTTACTAACAAGATGTACATGAACTCTTTCAATACATGTATATTCAAATGAGATGGATAATTTTTGGTTCAGTACTAAAGCATTTGCACACTTATGTTTTGGTTGTTTGGCATCATCTTGGGGAAGAATGGAAAACATTAAGTCCAAGTTCCCAAAACCTGGATGTCATTATTTTTCACTTTAAATTTAACATCAGGTCATGTTTTAATAGAAAGATAATATTGCACAATGAACACCTATGGGCAGGGTATGTTTTACAGATTGAGCTCAACCCTAAACCTAAAAAAAATGCAGAATTTCGGCCAAATATAGGTACCCTAAAAAATACATCCAGTTTTCCTTTCGAAAAATGAGTACTCTCAGAGTCTTGAAATATAGAAGCAGCAAAGTCATACCCTAAAAAAATACACAGGCTCAAAAATGATACCCTAAAATCATACAAGACTACCAAAAACAATACCCTTGAACTTTCGGACTCCCCTCTCCCGTCATTTAATTCCGGGAGTTCCCCCCTGGGGTCTGGAACAACCAAAGAAAGTACAAGTACCCCTTTAAAAGATCTTTCAATAACATGTAATACAAAACTAAGGCACTTTACTCGCAAGCATAATGATTTGTACTCACAAGCTTTGGGTGTCTGTATGCTTCTAACCCTGGAGAAGGCTGAACATCTGTTAGGAAACACCCCACAAGCTCTAAGTTTCACCTCGTACCATGTGTGGGGTCTCAACCTTTTGGCAACGTACATCACATCCATTCCAGAGTACTCCAATTCATTGTCAATAAATAGCTCGTAATGATCAATCTCAATGCTGTTTGAGTTCACACGACACCAAGTGGCTTTAATCTCGGTGGGGTTGATGGTCGTGACATTTGGTGAAACTGGCTGCTCAGGTGAAAGGACACGGACACCTACATGTACAGGGAAAACAGTTTTGGGCAGAAGTTGTCAAATAGTGTAATTATTTACAGCTTCATGATGAAAACCTGTTTTAATAACTTTCTCTTCTGCTTTGAAAGCTTGAAAGAATTTTGTATTAATTAATTTATTATTTTATAACAAAAATGGATTTTTTTCACCCACTGGGTGCCGTCTAGCTGTAGTATATTTAAGGGTGTTATGAGTACTAATGCTTCAATGAGAGATACAAAACCTGCACTTTTGTGTGAGCAATGTTCAATTCCCACCTTGCCAAAGGTTAAACACTTAGCAGACCTTTCATCTCCAATGTCTGTGGACAGGGTTATACATTTATATCTCCTGAATGCTTGTTCATGACTTAGGTCCCATTTATATGGAGAGAAGTTGTCCCAGGTAGAAGAGTCACCCGCTTACCCGAGCTGCCCTGTGTGAGCCAACTTTTCCTACACTTCTTTACAAAGTGCATTGAACTGTTTACCATACATGAGAAACACAGACTTGACTGGGCTAAAAGGGTGACCTGCCTACCCCGGTCACTCGCTTTCAAAGGTAGGGTCACCCTTCTACCCGGGACAACTTTTCCCATGTAAACACTTTGGCTTGCCTACCTGGGTCAACTCGGCCAAGTGTAACACATAGCATGTACAAGTGCTGTTGTCATTGAGAAACAAACAGTTGACTCAGTTAAACAGGGTAACTTTTTTGTCATATAAATGCTTGCTAAAGTTGACTCAGCTAGGATAGTGACCCTTCTACCCGGGACAACTTTTCTCCACATAAACAGGGCCTAACAGTAAAAGAGCATGTAATCCCAGTGTGCTGTCTGTGACCAGGTACCCCACTGATACCAGCACTTGTGCTGAAAAGGCTGCCCACATGTAGCTGAACAATGGTACTTGAACAGCTTAATTAGATTTAACATTGTAATTTTGACCTGCTTTGCACCTAGTAATGCAGCTTTTAAAAAGTTCATATAAATCAGTTTTCAAGATTATTAGGAAAATTAATCGCAGGTGGGACAAGGCAAGCTAAAATAACAGATCGTGAGAAACTGAATAGAGCAGAATACAGAACAGAGTACTTTAAATTTGATGCGTAAGCAAATTCATCCAATAAATTTTCAAACATAATAATTACTAAATAATTACAAGTTGCTTTTATTTATTGTATTACTTAGTAAGAAGTGAACATTCTATTCACATCTAAAAGTTGTAGTTGTGAATTGTTTTATTCACGTATATATGTTTGAAACATGAAATGTAATCAAGACATAACTGCCTTCTGTCTCCTATCATCTGCTCCCCTGGCTTATCTCCTGAGTCTAAACCCCACACTCCTACTAGTGATTGTTTTAAGTTGGCTTATCTCGTGAGTCTAAACCCCACACTCCTACTAGTGATTGTTTTAAGTTGTTCTAAGTCCTGAGTCTAAACCCCACACTCCTACTAGTGATTGTTTTAAGTTGTTCTAAGTCCCGAGTCTAAACCCCACACTCCTACTAGTGATTGTTTTAAGTTGTTCAAAATTAAATGTTACTGTACTGGTTTGAAGAAATACAAGATGCAACTAGTGATGAATACATATGGTACATATAAATATGACGTACGTTCTTTATGATCAAGATGAAATACTCTCAGTAGAAAACAAGCCAGCATGCATGAGAAAAGCACCTGTTGCACACTTTTTGGTAGGTGCTGCTGTACTTCTTTGAAAGCACCAACACTTAAGATAAGTTCCATTGATAGTTCACGAGCTGAAATAGCTGCTCACTACTTTGGAACTAGTGTTTTTAAAAATGCTAGCTGTTTAACATAGGTTAAAGGTCAATGGAGTGTTTTGACCATTCTGAGAAGAAAAACACAACAACAATACGGGCAGCAGACCAGGACAACAGGTGATGTTGTGTTATACCCTTGCCTGCATAGGCAGATAGCTACGTCAAATGCTCGTTTTTAATGTTGAGGCTGCAAACGACCAAAGTTTAAGACTACGCAAAGAACACACCACAGGAGGAGTCTGACGTAGACGGCTCACACGTCACGCGAGTAATTTTTTCCATGGATAAATGATTATCTTGCATTTGTGGTTCGTGTGACTTACGTACGTATACATTCAAGCTAACTATACACAGCTCAGGTCTCGGTATACACTTTTGGGTATAATATCATCAGAATATTATAAAGTAATGTAATTTTTGAGTGCGTGTGTGTGTATGTGTGTGTGTGCGTGCGCGTACCATTATCTTTTAACAACACGTCAAATGTTTTTATATCGTGCCTCCTACTACTTTTGGGATAACGTAACCCCGAAATGAAAAACGAAACCTTTTTCAAAACTTTTTAGGTACAGTTGAGACTGGAATCTTAGTTAAAAGAGAATAATCAGTCCAAAAAAAAGAGATGTTCTTATCAAAATGATGAAAACAAGTGTAGACTAGCGCGCCTTTCTTTCTCTTCAGCACGTGTTGTCTTTGTGACCGAATGAATCGACGTGATCACGCGGGTGATATCAGATGATAGTCCTGCGGACAAAAGTGTCATTTACATGTACCCATTCACGTGCACAGCTTTCGCCTTTTTTAAAGTATTTTAGGATATCAGTAAACTGGCGAAGAAATATTTAGCAAGTGCCATAACTGGAAGTAATCCATATTTTAAAAAAGTTCTAGCTCGCAGAAATATACCAAAATACGAAGATACGCTATGTTGATACAAAACCTTTTTAAAAACATATTTAGTGTGTGTATTTAAAAATGACCGTGTTTATTTATTTCTTTTAAAAAACAAACTTTAAAATGAAACTGACCCTGAACAAAGAAGTAAAATTTTAACTCGGCCACAAGTGTACATGACGTAGTGGGTAGCTTTATATAGTAAACTTTTCAATATGTTTTATAAATTGTTTCAGTATGAAAGTGACGGTACACATATACCTGATGCTTACAAGAGACAATTATTCTAAATAAAACGGCAAGAGTACGAGTATTTTGAGGACATAAGAGTACTTACCAGCGATGCTATTCAAGTAGGCACTGAAGATCAGAATCGTGAGAAACAACATGTTCGCACGGTTCTGTCTGCAATCTGCTTTCGCTTTGGTGAATGGTGTAGTTATACAGGTTTAGTCTTCCCCCTTAATGTGGACTTACCATATACCAGGTCTTTACTCCTTCACTAACCGACTGAACGACGAGAATATACTTAAAAACCTGCTAACAACAAACCTGGACGAAATGCATACTATGGTAATAACCAAACATTTGGCCCGCCAGTTGAACAGAAACTATCCACGAACAAAACGAGCGTGGTTTGTTATTGTAGCGGAAATTTGAGCTGATACATGTCTGTGGCGAGTCCTCTCCTGATTCCGTGGAGCCAATGACATTCTGATGTGGAACAAGTGATACTTGAAACCTGCGAAAAAAATTTGCGGGAATTTCTGGAATGAACTTTGACCCGTTTTA
>JANRMR010154000.1:0-12471 GCA_025434825.1 Bergia sp. 'catenularis' | reverse complement strand
TATGCTATGCTATGCTATGCTATGCTATGCTATGCTATGCTATGCTATGCTATGCTATGCTATGCTATGCTATACTACGTTATGGTATGTTATATTACCCCTGCTATGGCATGTTATTTTGCGGCTTGCTGTGTCATTCTAAGGTATGTTCTGCTCAGTCTCCACAATCAATGTTATGCGATGCTCTTACTTTGCCTTGTTATTTCTTTGTAATTGATAATTATTTTATTATTATTATTAATTTATTATTATCCCATGCCATGCCATGCCATTTCGCGTGGTACCATGCTGTGAAATGCCGTTTTGACATGCTAAACTATGTATTGCTTTGCCATTCTGTCTATGTTTTGTTATACTATGACGTGTCGTGCTGCACCTTTCACTACTACTCCATACATGTAGTGGTAAGCTATAATGTGTTGTAAATAATACTGCTCTAGTTTGTGCAGTATCGTGCATGCTGAGCACGGCATATTATGCCATGGTACGTATGCAATGGTTTGCCATGCACACCCAGTAAGATTAAATCTAAAACGAAATTGTTTGGATACATTAGCCCTTCAGGCTAAAAGATGTATTATAATTTCATGAAGTTTGAGAAATGATTCATTTGATTGCATTTTTGATTTAGTTTGTACAAGTTCACCTACCATAAACTGAACTGTTCTATATTTGGTCATGTTGTATTATAGCACCAGACGAGTCTGACGTAGGCTTTGGAGGGCTGTTGCAGGCTCTGTCGTCCCGCACATTACTGGACATGTACACAGACACTGTACTGGGTAACGTGTCTAGGGCTATCAAAGCAGGAGGACCACTGGCTTGTTATGTGGCAATTGCCATGACTACAGTTGGTACAAGGTAATTGATCGCAATCTCTTCCCTAACTCTGGCTTGCTATCGTTCCACCTAAATGATAATTTTCACACCTGTAACGTTTTTAAACCAACTTTTTCGCTTTGGTTGTAAATGAGGGAGTAACGATTAATTGTAGACTTCAACAATCGAGGTTAACGGTGCACCAAGCTGACTTTCTATGTTTCTGTTGGAGAAAATAAACAGCACCAATCATTAGTCTAAATTTTAACTGATTCTTTTTCACTTTAAAGCGCTGATCTGTTTCTTGGTAAGGGGTTGAAGCATCTGACTGTCATTATTCACGAGAAATGCTACGATGCGGCGTTCAGGATCCTGGCCAGTGTTGTGCCACTGTTCTTCACTTCACCGGACAGACTGCTACAGGAGAACAAGTAAGGCTGTTGTGAGCTTTTTAAAACCTGGTTTTTACATTTAGAAAAATATCAGACGCTTGGACAATCGCATTTTTCAACTGTCCACGTCCACTACACTTGAGCTGGTTTTTGTTTGTCTCGAGTAAGATAATATAAACAAAATGGCCACGCAGCTACAGTTTACGACTTTGTATGTGGGATGTTCACAACAAGGTCAAGATAAAACTGGGAAGGTGACAGACCTCAGCAAACGTGTCTGATTTTCAGACGTTCTACCATACATTGTTGGTTTGTGTGTGGTAGTACCGAACAGTTTTTAGGAGCATAGCACACAAGCGGAGAACTTTTGCTAGAAAGTCTGAAACCTTTAATGTTTGCTTTGACGAAAAGAAAAAATATTCAGTACTTGGTTCAAGCCAAAGTCTTCACAACTGGTATGGATGTCGTATCCTGACAACAAATCAGTTCATAAGTAACGAACTTGCTTCTCAACCAGTTTGACTCCGACAAATAACCAATAGTCTTCTGGCGGCTCGTGTGTTGTAGTTAAGGAAGATCGCCAACACTCACAGAAACGTGGGACACGACTGCAGAATAGATTTGCTTTTTGTTACGATTTTTCCCCAGCAGAAAAAGAAGATCCATGTTGAAATCCTTGATTGTCTGTAATTTCCAGACATACAAGCCAAGCTTGGAAATGTTTGCTATTGTTTATCATGTTGTTTATACTCTACCTTGCTTCTTTGTCTTCGTCTATGTATTTTATTACATTTTATAAAGTCAATCTAAACTTGTTGTTTATTTAGATTTGTTAAGGATCTTCATCATCTGACTCAGTTGGATACAATCAATGCGGGATACGCTGAGAAACTCCTTCAGTACAATACAACTGGAGACAACTGTAGAAGATTAGCTGGGATAATTCAGGTACCTTAATGTGTATTTCGGATATTTCAGGTACCACAATATGTGTTAAATGAGACTTGCTAGAATCACTCAGGTACCTCAACACGTGTTAAATGAAAGTTGCTGAATGGAACTTGCTGGAATCGTTTAGATGCCACAAACTGTGTTGATTGACCATTAATGACAAAACATAAAGGTGTAATAGATTATAGAACCGCCCTCTATGTAACTGTGAGTTAGAAATGTGTTTGGTACACTATGCAGTTATCTATGCAGTATCGTAGACGAAGTTTATGTTTGTATCAGTAAATTGTAGTTGACGATCGCCCTTTTACTCGTTTCAGTCGTGCATTATTCAAGAATTTGCTTGTGACAATATGCTGATGATACATTTTTAAAACTTTTCAGTTCTTTAGGATGCACTCATCAAGAGCTTTCGTTTGATTCTTCACACTTTTGGTTTTCTTCTCCTTGTCTCAGAAATATGTTTTTTACAATTTAGCATCATCGTTATAATATCTTCTTTCTATGACTTAAATGTCTTTGTTTTGTCTATTAAGAGCCACGTTGATAAGTTCCAAGTACCAGGAACTATTGGACCCCAAGGTGTGATAGAATTCTGGCTGAAGGCACTCTTCACCCTCCCGCAGTGGTACAGGTAGGTATACCGTTGAAAACGTGGACCACTGGACCTCTGGTGTTGACATAATTTTTGCTAAAGGCTTCTTTGTGCCTTCCCCACAACCACAGATGGGTATTCTGGTGATTAAGCAGTGTTTCACAGTTTAGCCAGTAGAACGTTGATTAAAACCAAGTTCGTAACGAATGGTTGTTTGCCTTACTTAACAATATTAATCATGGAATCAAAAGAAAACTGACCTTTACCACCCAGTCTCCTCGCCATCAGTCAACTTACTCGCTCTACTCACAGGGATATCAGTTACCTACTCTTGTTTTATTCACAGGAATACCTGTTGTCTTCCTCGTTATAATCACAGTTACATCTGTTATCGTACCCTTTGTTCACAGGGATACCTGCATTCAGTTTCTTCTTGATTGCCTGATGAAAGCAGCTTTACGAGTTGACGGAGGGTTGGATGTTGTGCAGACTCAGCTAATGGATGGGTACAAGGTTGGTTGAATTATTCCCTTTTCGTTTATTCACGTACGTCCTTGAACACTTTAACCTCTATTTTTAATAATAGTAATAATAATAATAATAACAATTGTAGTAATAATGATGATGGTAAAAATTATTATTTGAAGGAATCCTCGGCTGTAAGGAACATATTACCTTGAAATGAGTCATTGAAGCTATTGTTTATGAAATTCGGCATAGTTTTCCGCTATATGTCTAAATGTTTCGATAAAAATGTGAAGGAAGAGTACCTAGTAAGCAGCATGAACAAGTGAGAACTTTGGAGCATAGACAAGAACCTTCCTTGTGTTGTCTTATTCAGGTTGTGTTGAAGGAGAGTGGTGGTCAGGGGATGCTGTCTTCTCTCCTGTCCTGGGTATCACTCAGCTCCACAGGACCCCCAGTGCTGTGGGATATCAAGGTATGACTATCGTTACTTAAAATGTGACCCAGGCTGTGGCTTACAAAGGCCCTGCAGCCATAATAAATGTTGTAACGCTGATTTTCATATTGTTTACAGAACGACCCAGACTACAGTTACTACGCGTACTGCGTGCTGTGTATGGAGGATCAGTTGGAGGTAAACTCTGGACTGAGAACAGAGATGAACAAGCGATTGTTAAAGAAGGACAGCATCACAATTGACCACGCATTGAAGGTAAAGTAGCAGTGTGAGTTAAATATTGGGTAACAGAGAGTGATGTGGTTATTTGGGGTTATTACGCTATGGGTAAAGTAGTAGCGTGGGGGTAAATGTTGGGTAACACAGGGCAATGTGGGGTATTGTGGTTTCATTTAAGGCAATGTAATTAGTTTACCACGTATTGAGGGTAAAGTAGTAATTGAGGATAAATGTTGGTTAACACAGGATAACGTGGGCTGTTGTAGGATATAGTAGGTAAAGTATTTAGTTGACCTCGTACTGAGGGTAAAGTAGTAGTGGGGGTAAATGTTGGGTAACAGGGCAATGTGAGGTATTGTAGGTTAATTAAAAGTAATGCCACTAACTGACCATGTACTGAGTGTAAAGTAGTAGTGGGGGTAAATGTTGGGTACCATAGGGTAATGTGGGGTAAGTACGGGTTTTTCTAAAGTAATGAATTTAGTTGACCACTTATTAAGTGTAAAGTAGTAGCGGGGGAAAATGTGGGGTCGTGTGGATTAATATTGGGAAATGCTGGCCAAGCACTAAGATTATAATAGTAAAAAAAGAATGCAGGGTGAACCATTTGTTTGACCACACACTATAGGTAAAGTGGTATTTAACGGATAATGTACGTACCGATCTGTACATCTGTATACTATACTGATTATTGTTATCTTTTTAGAAAGTGACACGTCACATGAAACTGACCTGGGCTCCTCAACCCTGGAGGTTGACCATTTACCGCTGGGCAAACCAATCGCTGGCTACTGATATGGACCACCCAGCACTGCCTCTGATATGGCAGAGATTCTTCAGCCTATATCTTGACAGGCCCTCTACACAGCCTGGGTAAAGTATCGATACGCTAGTGACTACACCCTTTGTTCTACCATCCCAATGTGGCCGTAATTAAAATTTATCAGCATTTTAGATGGCAATATTGAACTTAATTAAAACAAATTTAGTTGATATTATGAACTTTACTGTGATTGGCTGGATTTATTCTCGGTTTTTCCTTATTGCTATATTTTACATTGTTGTGTACACAGGTTTCCCCAAAGGGCAGGTATTGGGTTCAGGTATTTTGACAGCCAGAGCAATGTGACCTTACTAAAGAAAATGAAGCAGAGACTGCAGGCGACCGCTGACCACCACAGAACGAGTGCATCGCAAGTCAGAGCAGAGCGGGACTCCATTAGTAATGGCGACAGCGATATTAACAAACAGTTTGATCACGTGTGCTCCTTTCACGAGAAACTTGCCAGGTATGGAAAGATGTTGGGTATTTAGGGTAATGTACGCTCCTAATTGTTCCTAATTTTGTTGTTTTGTTACATATACTTCCGTGCTGGCAGCGTTATATGGTTACAATATCGACGTGTTCTATTTCATTAACACTTTGTGATGAACTGACTTTTTTGTTCGAGTTTAACATTTTTCGCCACTTCAGAAACTACGAAAGAGCTGAATCCCGAAAGCACTGCTGTCACAAACGTTTTTCAACCGTACATACGTAATCAAGAGTCAGAAATGAAAAAAAAATGACGACGAGACAATGTAAGGAAAAGCAAATCAAGTTTGCAGCTGTCAGCCAGTTCTTCCAATTATCTCCTCCTTTAGTCTTCCAAAAACATCGGTCTTTCAGTTTTTGCATTTTAGTTTTGTAGAAGAAAGCAGGGTTTGCCTTGATGCAGTTGCTTATCATTGCCTTCTTCGTTACCTAGGTGCACATGTAGTTGAGGACCACTTGTGTGTCAACCTCCGCAAACAACCTGAGTAACTTGTTTGTTTATAGTTTTCTTACCTTTTTGCCAGCTACTACCAAACGTTGGCCCTCTGGCTGGACGAGCCTCGCCTTCATGACCCTGAGCTGTATTTGCCGTCACTCCCGCCTCCTTATGATCCTGCGAGGCTGGAGAAGCTGATGGGTACAGAACAGGTAATCTGAATTAAAACGGCAGGAAAATGCCGTGCGTTATGTTACATTCATAAGATAAGATAAAACAACTTTATTTATTCACACGTTCCACTATTTCAACAAAAGCATATTTTCTTCAGATGCTGACACTGGTTATTATTTCCTTCACTTCAGGAACCGTGGTTCGAGTATGTGGATTTAAAGAAACTTGATTGGGACTTGAGGGACTCCGTTAGTCTTTGGATGAACAAAGCATTTGGTACCAAGAAATTAGGCTCTCCACTGCTAAGACACACTGCGCCATTGGATCGCAGAATGGCAGAGACTGCTGCTGGGAGGATCATTCGGCGCATTAAGAGTCACCAGGCACCTCTGCCCTCTCCCCCTGTGGTAGCATTGCAGGCACCAGTACCTCCCCTCACAGACAAGTTTGTCTGCAACAAGCAGAAAGTGCTGAACACAGTGTATGGACATCTGCAGACACTGGTATCTTATGCTAGGTAAGTTTTTTAAGTAAGTATTTAGACCAAAAAAGTAGTTCCATGACACGCTTTCCAATATTGCTGCAAAACATTAGGTTTTGGTACAAATAATGACAAAGAAGTTACTTCTCGGCCAGAGGAATTGTTAAAGCCATCATACAACATACATCCAGCGTAGTTGCATCGACAATGAAAACAATGCTATGGTTTTCTTGTTGTGTCATTACAGATAGAAGGTGAAATAGACCGGGCAGATTTTGAACGGAACTTATCATGAAATCAGAGAGTTTTTAAAAATAGCTGATCAATCATTTCCCAGTTATAGTAATATAAAAAAGGTAAATAGAAGTTGAATCAGTTCTTGGTCAAGGTCTCTTGTTAACATGCGTTTGATCCTTGATATAAGTATTCAGTGTTCAAGAGAAATTCTCATACATCTTATACATGAGGCAGATACACTGATGACAAAAATGTAAAAGAAAACGCTGCTTCCTACACTTTCCTGGTTGTTCAAATAGCACAATGTTCATCCAACAGTAATATGACCTTCCGGGCTCTTTTAATGCTGCTAGTTTCAATTGTCGAGCGTTGTGTGCCAAATTAAACCTGACTCTTCTCCAAATTAATCTTCATTAGAACCAGCTGAACACTTCAAGTGGTAGTTGTGAGCACAAGTTTAGTTTCGTTATAAGGTCCCTCGACCCTGAGCGACGTACTACCCTGAGATGAAGCATTGAAGCTCCTGTTTACAAAATTTGACATAGAACTCGATGGGCGTTCTTATTGGGCATACGTGGAGCTCGTTTGTAACACAGGGCACAAACAGAGTAAAGTTGTGTCATGTTTTGTAAACAGGAGGCTGACTACCTTAGTTCTTGGTAATTTGCTGTTGAAAGCCGTGGGCCTCTTTAAACAAATTACTTTTACCTTGTTAAAGTCATGTTTTCTAGTTTTCAAGTCTCATTTTCTATTGCTCCGTAGGAAGTTTTCAAGTCAGATGAGTCACCATGTTGCTCTGGACATTGACTACATTGATATGCTTCCCAGAGCGTACAACAATGAGAAGAAACAGGTATGGCTGGTAATATGGCCCATAAGCTTACGTCTCCATCTTCCAATGTCTTCGCTGCAGTTTTTCATCTCGGTCATTTGCATAATTTATTGTTTCGGTTCTGCGAGTGTATTATGAGAATGCGTCCAAGACACCTGCCTTGAAAAACGTCAATCTCCATGTGATCAATTCATTTATCTTCCATATCTCGCATCCATACATCAAGACTAATTTTACAAAAGTCTTAGCAGATCTGTTATCATATTGATCATTTATATTACCTTGTCCAAAAATATGAATAGATATACCTTCGGAAGTGTTGGTGTTCTCAAAGTTACTGCTTCCCTTTAGAATCCTGGAAATTACTTGGATTTGGAAAAAAATCCTGGCCTGGGAAGTTTTTGAAAATGAGTTGAGGCTCTTAAACTTTTTTAAAAATTGGTTGCGAGATAAACTGTTGAATGTTTTGAAAATTTTGAGATTTTTTCAAGTGTCCTTCAATCTGCTGGAGAAGGTCGTGGGAAGTTTTGGAAAAGCGCTGGAATTTCATGTTGAGTTAAGGGTGGAAACCCTGTGTCGTAAAAGACTTAAAGCTAGCTGATTAGCTAAGCGTTCCTAACAAGTTAAATTAAGTACAGTGTTTTATATATAAGAACATTTCCAGTCAGATTCTTGTCTTCACAATTAGACCACAGCATTATATCAAAACTGAAAACTACTCGCTCTTCATTTGGTTTGTAAAGTTTACTAACCTTTGAACTGTTATTGCCTATTGCATTCTTAAGAACGTCGTTGAGCTTGTATTCACTTTGCTAATATCTGCTTATATTTTAGGTGACTATTGATGTTCCTTGCCGAAGTAAGTTTGGTAATCAGTGTACGGGGCCAGCGCGGCTAACACTGAGGGTAAGTTGAGAATCCTCAAAAGTAACCTTTGCTTTAACTTACTGGGGAGCGAAAAACGTGGAAAAACAAATTAATATTACCAAGACGCGTCGAAAAACGAAAATAATTGGGACTGTATGTGAACATAAACTGTGTTGTTTGTTTAAAGCAGACTTGATTTACTCCACCACTGTGGTATGAAGTTAGGTTTGGTGATTCATAATCTTCTTCCATTCCTGCCGCTGTGTGCATATATTTAAAATCATTGATGCTGTTCATTATTGCCATCACCTGAAGGTGCGGCTCACACACCGTCTGTTTACACTTGGCACTTTTCATGTTTTAGAAAACTACTTTACCATTCACCTAATTGATCAATTTGTAAGAACTGTCTTTTTAGATAGAGAAAATGTGAAGGGAAAAAGAACCTAGATATTTACTTTTTCTAACTTTAAAATCATCAAGTTTCAAAAACCCTCCGGAGGTTTGCTTTGATACCCGTTGAATCTATAGATTTACTTTGTGTTTTCTCTGTTTCACAGTTTATGGCGATGCAAGCCAACGAAGTAGTGGTGCGGAAGACCGCAGACAACAGAGAAGAGTACGGCAAGATCGTGAAGGAGTTCCTGCAGCCCTGCTCGATGGAACTGTGTAGCTCCGCGGCTTACATTGAGAGTATTATAACGTAAGGAAACTCGATTACCGGCAAACGGTCGTTTTGCCTGTAAACTAACTGTGTATCTTGAGAACATTAAAACTTTAGAAGTCAAAATCTGCAGTCATTTTCTACGTATAAATTTGTAATCTTACTGCTTTGTTTAAAACGTAAGCCAGTGGTCACTGCTGATCATGGAGCCTAAAACCTGTTGTATTTTTTTGAATGATCTCTTGACAGCTGGACAGAGATATAAAGCCGTTGGTCTAGTCTTTTGACGTTTTGTCGGGGGGTTTAGAACAACCCACGCACTTCTCCCGCTGCTATGGTCTGTCACCTACACCTAGTTTTTTCCAACTGTCCCTAGGATGTGCTGTAGGTAGCGGTCAGAAAGGGGGGGGGCACTTTTTCACTCCTGCCAGCCCGAGGATCCCGCATTTGACCAATTGTGACCAGTAATTACAGTAAGGCAAGTCATAATTCTTTTTTAAATTGACCAGATTTACTTTGGGAATTTTGAACAAAAAATCTATGAAGAAATTTAATATACCTTGTCTGCCCGCCTTCCCCCTCCAATTTTTACATTCATGGTAGCATCATAAATTTAAGCTTGTTAGTCAGTCTTTAATGTTAACTTTATTATAACCTCCAAACATTTACCCAATCATAAATAGATCACTTGTCAAGATTGCCAAAGATCCTCAGAACAGAGCAACACTAGGTGAGATATGTTCCCTTCCTTGATAGACAAACTTACCAGAAATTAACTAATTGCACAAAAGCATACTTGTACCTCTGAGCCACGTGATTTTATCCTTTTGCTGACCTTCCTATTTGCCATGGTTCGTGCTTCTCAGTGTATTGTCATTTGGTGGAGACAAAAATATCTCGCAGTGAACAAAATTGTTTACTAAGCAAATAATGCTTTGTTTTTAATAAACTCAAATGTACCCGATTCAAAAAGTTTGTTATTATTATTATTATTATTGTTGTTATTATAATTATAATTATAATATAATATAATAACAATAAACTGTCATTGTGATGAAGCTGATGGAAAAATGACTGTTCTAATTTGGGGCACATAAAGCTGCTACATCAGCTTCACAAAAAAGCCAGGAGACCAACCTCTTGTTAGAGTGTATTTGCATAATCAGATCACGAATCTGGAAGGTACTTTTTACACATGAAAAGAATTGAGGTACAAAGTCATGGAATAAAAAGTTAACAGTAGCATGCAGTCCCAGGTTTTTTTGATCCTGGACAAGATAAAATCTCTTTCAGTTGTGTGGAAATAGGAACTATATTCATGTGAAGCAATTTATGTGATCATGTATTTGATCAGACATACAAAGTGATCTAAACTGAACTTGTTGTATAATAGGTAAATTGATTAATGTCTGAGGTTAATTACAACAAGGTTTGTATGGTTCTGTCCTAGAGCTTGTGTGTGATACTGGTACAAGCATGTTTTATCAGATGGCCGGGGCCATGGATGACAATGTTTTAAGATTTCTTCCAACCACGCAGTTCTTCTCATCATGTGTTGAAATGTTGGGAAAGGTAAGGTGGTAGAATACGTTGGAGAATGGTTGTTTTCCAAATGTTACTCTGCTTCCATTTAAAACAAATTTTGTCAGTAATCTTTAAATTATTTCCCAGTGTTTTGGTTTAAATAGAAACCTTCCTCAGAGTGAATGATAAAATTAGACAGGAAAACGAGAGAATACATAAAGAATAAAAAACTCGCTTAAGTCATAAAAATGTCGCTGTTTTTTTGTTGTGAAAATAAGGTGATGGTACTCTACCATCGTCTCTAATTTTTTTGGGTTCTTGCGGGTATTGTTATTCTTTTCCTCCAATACTTGGCGTTAATACCAATTTCTGCAGACATCCAGGATCTTAATATCGTCTCAACCGATGCAGTTGTCGTGTGTGGCAGCGTGTTGTGCAAGCGCGTACTTATTGGGGAAAATAGACGGGGTAGCGTGGATAATGTTGCTTGATATCTTTTACCCAGTGTTATGGTTCTTAGCGAATGTTTAAACATTACGAAAGGTGAGCCACTGATTTGAAAACTGTGAGTATCTCTCTAAGGAGAATCTCCACGTCTCACATTTGATTCTTGGTTACTTTCAAAAATGCTTGTTCAAATAACGATCAAAACAACAGTTTTGATGGAGAATACTAAGAAGGTTTTTATTTACCGAGTGTCTAGACCCAAAGTTGAACAACATTGAGACATAGCATTGATTGTGCTGTATGTATCATATTCTTGTTTCCTTTTAGGAATTTATTTCTACCAACCCAACCCAGATGGAGCAGTTACTGTCAACCATTCTGGAGCACACATCGATCACAGGGCTGCTTGTACCGCACTTCTGTCCTAATGACAACCCAGCGGAGTTCACCAACTTGTACCACAGGGTTCTGGGTTCAGAAGACAAGGATTTGGCATTTGCGCTGCTCACAAAGGTAAGGATTTGCTACAGCCAATAGTTTGGCACTTAATATTAAAATTAAGATATCGTGCTTGACGATAAGTAAGTCTTATTGAATACATATAATAATAATTATTAATAACAATAATTATTAATAATAATTTATTATTTGCGCTGCTCACAAATGTAAGGATTTGTTACAGCCAATAGTTTGGTACTTAATATTAAAATTTATATAAGCTTGACGTTAAGTTAGTCTTATTGAATACATGTAATAATAATTATTAATAACAATAATTATTAATAATAATTTATTATTTGTACAGCACAAATTATCATTTGAATATGATCAAATGCGCCTTCATAACATTGATGTTGTAAAAACTTTACAGTATATAAATTAAGAAAACTCATCTTTTGTCTAATTTATGAATTTATCCATCATAAGTTACAATACAAATCTAATTTAATAGTTACAATCTAAAAATCTAAATCATGTCTCTAAAAGCCTTTCTAAAAAGATACGTTTTAATTAACGATTTATATAATTTAAAACTGGTTTCCCCTCTTATCTGTGATGGAAGTTTGTTCCAGAGGGTAGGGGCCGCCGTTGCGAACGTCCTGTCGCCCAGTTCCTTCTTTGTTATCCTTTTAGGTGGAACCGAAAGTAGCTCTTTGTTTGATCTCAAACTATAACATGTCGATTGCTGTTTAACCTATTTCACAGATATATTTAGGTGCCAGAATGTAATGTGAGATTTTAACGGTTATGGTTCTGGGGAAAAGAGTTTTCAACGCAGAAAGAAGAATAGACGAGGTTTTGAGTAAATCTTTTTATCAGAAAAAGGGGGCTTTCAATCCCAAACGGCCCCTGGATATTTGAATTCCAGATTCAAGCAAACAGTAGCTGCAGTTGTCATTTGTTCTTTCTTGGCTTTCAGTTTGACCTGAACAAGTGGCTGTCCTCACCAAACAGTACCTTGATTGAAAGGTCTGGTTTGACCGCAGCAGTGTTTCATTCACTTTCATCGTGTGGGTATGAGCCAGCCAGTAACACCAGGGCTGTGTTAGAGGTGAGTAGGAATGGGTACGAGCCAGCCAGTAACACCAGGGCTGT
>JANRMR010153889.1:0-12471 GCA_025434825.1 Bergia sp. 'catenularis' | reverse complement strand
GTGTTATGACTGGTACAGTTAACGAATATATTTAGTGAACTAGGATATAGGTATGTGTTATGACTGGTACAGTTAACGAATATACAGGTATAAAAGAAACGAAACTTCTCCGTAATGAAACTATTGATGTTGTTACTTTGCTTTTGTGTCACAAAGTAAGAGAACACCGTCACCACTTCAATTAACTTCACCATGCAATCCCATAATTTGTAAACAACACGTCAGCTAGAGCATTGCATCACGCTTCGTTTTGAAATAAGAAGTGCTTTGTATAAAATGGTTCATGAACTTTTTAGTTAGTGAACTACATGAATTATAAAGTTCACTGTACGATTGAAAGATCTGTAAAGAACACGTCGGCTACAGAAATGCATCACATTACTTCGGTTTGCAAAAATTATGATGCTTGTAAAGCAGTTTGTAAAACTATAATATAAAATAAAATAAAGAAGTGATTTTTTGGTATTCTTCAGGTCACTGTCTTTGGAGGAAAAGTCGTTAAAATCAGTGTCTAAAAATCCTTAAAAGTCCTTGAATTCAGTAACTTAAGTCCTTCTGAATCCTTGAATTCATTACCTGAAAGTTATTGAAAGTCCTTGAACTCAGTACCTAAAAGTCCTTCAAATTTTTGAATTCAGTACCTAAAAGTCTTTGAAATTTTTGAATTCAGTACCTAAAAGTCTTTGAAAGTTCTTGAAATTAGCACCTTAAAAGGTCTCGAAAGTCCTTGAATTCAGTGCCTGAGAAAGTGTACGAACCGTATATTATGCTAAATCTAATGTCAATACTTACTAGTTTATTATTTATTGCAGAAAAGGGGATTTATTTACTGCAGCTGAGATCAGAGCAGTCGTTACAAATTATGTGAAGAACCATGAACTTACATGTGAAGACAATAAAAAGTAAGGTTTAGTTGGTATTGTAATGAGTTTTAATTGTAATCGGTAAAGTTAACCGACCATCGCCGCTGCATCACTAGAGCGATTTTACTAGTCATGTACGTACGTTTTCGTCCTTTATCTCGAGATTGATACGTTATTTCGACACTATTTTAGTTGAGTAAAGTGAGTCTATGAATTGCGAAATACTATGAAATTTAAACTTACGTATTGCACTTTAAAGCCTGTTTTTTATTTTACAAAAAATACATCTACCTACTTACCTACCTACCTACACAGTATTACACAGTAATCCAGTAGTAAGATAAACTGGTTCATTTTTGCAAACTTAACCTGTTGTTCCCATTAAGTTTCATTATATAACGACGTTAGAAAACTGTCAACAATTCATATGCCTGCTTTGTAACGCATGTTTTCATAAGCTTTAATCATTCATGTTATCCCAAAGATGGTGCCTCCCAAAATACCTTCTAACTACATCTCCCCTATTCTACTCATTTATTGTATGTTGTAGTCGCATTGAGAAATGTAAAGCTGCTTCTTTTTGCATAGATGGTCTCACTTGTCGATCGTTCAAAATGAAATGCTTTATTCTGGCAGCCTAAGAAAGTAATCGAGAGATAAAATGTTACCATCTCATCGCTCCAGGTTAGTCCAGTTGGATCCAACGCTTACCAAAGTGTTGGTGAGTAAGAACGAATGTGTGGAACGCTTGCAGTGGGATGCACTCTTCTCAAGGTGTTGTCTCACTCCTCTACTTGTTGTTACAAATGTGGTTTATTTGGCAGTTTTGAGCCTGACCTTCCCTGATGGGGATATTCTAGAATTCCTGTTACGCTACCTTTAAGAAGAAACAAGTCAAGTTTCACTGAAATTCTTTACTGAATTCGAGCTCTTTTATTAGTCCACATTTTCAATCTGCTAAGTCTATCTTTTAAGAAATGTTCATGGCCTACTGATTACAGTTAAACTTTTAGCATGTTTTCTATCAAGATGGTTAACTGAATGGATTAAATGCTTTCTTGTCTTTTCCATATTTGCTATTTACTCGAGCGTCAGTTTCTGTTACTCGAAATTCTTGTTTTTGTTCTCGGTTTTGTTTTTAATCAATTTGAAACGAAAAACAATTCATTTTGCATCCTAGTAAAGTAAAAAGTATTTTATAGCTTTTGTTTTTAATTGGAGTTAAAGAATTTTTATTGATTTGTTGTTTACAGATTCCTTGAGGAAACTCACATTTGTTCGTTTTATCATATCGAATTGGGTTTCAAAATGCTGACAGACTAGTTTTATTTAATACTGGTAGGGAACACTAGTACTGGAGGCAGTTTTTTTACAAGAAAAAGTCAACCTTTCCAACTGATCATACTGAGGTAATTTTGTTACTGCAGGGTGCTGGGCAAAATGAATGACTGTCACCGAATCACTCTTCCCGGCCAGCAGGCAGTGGTTAGGTAAGCAATGAATACTTTAAAAATAGTAACAATCCCGCAGATATTATCACTTTGCTCTTTTCATTAAAATTACCGGAATTGATATCTATTTTGTTTTTCTTCCTTTATGGGACCTTTCAAGGTACTAAATTTATAGTTATGATGATAAATGGTTTAAGTTAACTGTCTTCCGTCTATTTTTATGTGCACGCTTGTTCTTGTATTTTTAAAAATTGTTTTACGGTAACTTTTAATTTTTTTTTTCGTAACCTGTATTAACGCAGTACTGACAGCTTGGTGAGTGGACTCCTCCCAAATTGTTCTGGCATTTTAGGTTAGTACTTGTTGACACATTGACTCAGGGACTGCGTATCAGGAGCGATATTTTAGTGTATTGAAAGCTCTTGCAGTTAATTTATTTTTGGGTGTTAAAGATTACACAAAATTTTCCCCCAAATTCAGGCAATACTTTCACCGTTTTAGTAGTGGAAGCAGGGATCGAAATAGGTCAGTGCCAATTATTTATTTAAAAAAATGACGGTATGGCCGGACTAAAATATATTTTGTCGGCATGTGAGTCGTGAGCAATCACCTGTTATTCCGACCCCTGAGAATATTTTTCATAACAGCATGAAGGTGAGGTTGCAGGTAACTGTTTTTATACGGCTCTCATATTACAAAGAACGGTTTTTTTTCACAGGAAAGGCAAAATCGAAGCGATAGAGATTAAAATAGAGCAGCGAATGGGAAACAAGAAGGTACAGTGATTCCAACAGTGCCATCTGACTGTATTTCTATTCAATCCACAAACCTTTTAACTTTGGCAACGAGCGGCTTTTTTTGGGCCGACAGATCGGTTACACCACCTAGTGTTGTGTGTAGCTAGAACCTAGTGCTATGAGCAAACTGCCGTGTGAAAAATGAACCTTAGTCTACCTTGAAACGTGCATGAACTTATATTGAGTTGCGATATTCGAAGTATACTCTGGTTTTGAATAAAGGTTACAGCCTAAGTCTCTCTTCCTGGCACAAAAGAAATAAATTCAGTTTGTGTCAGCATCCTGTTAGAAAGTTGCCAGTACACCCACACTGATGGATTAAACTATATTGCACAAATTTAATCCCAAATACATAATTTTGCAAAACTCCCTACATGGTGTTTCACCTTCATGTGTTTAAAGTGGCAGTTTACGGTGTGATTCATTTCCATTACTCAATAAAAGACGTTAAAAATACAGTGTTAACTCTCCTGCAAATAATTCAAGCACAATTGAATTCTGTCTTAAATGTTGTTATGGTGGTACGGATGGCCTAATATCGACCAAAATTTTAACGGATTGTTGAAGCAAACTTAGTGTTGGTCCGTAGGATAACGAGTTCAGTATTAACTAACGTAACATATGGTGCCAAAATGCGTTAACCCTTGACATTTGTTTATGAAAAAGGTTTCTTATTCAAATCAAATCGTCTTGATCAATATATAATTTGAACTAATTTTGGAAGCAGCAGTCTTATGTGGAGCTGCCCCTTAAAGAGGGTTGTCACTCTGTTCAGCTTGAGGAAACATGTGCGTAGTGTTCGGTAAGCGGTGGGCGTGGACTGGTGGAGAGCTGAGACTCCTCTCTCAGTGTTGTAGAGGTCCTGTTCTAACTTTCCGTATTTGGGATTTGTCATTTGTGCCAGGTCACCCTTGTTAACAATCTAGAGCTATACGGCATCGACCCCCAGGAGTTTGCTCACACTTTGCAGATCAGAGCGGCATCCAGTACTTCAGGTGAGTTACTTGACAAAATGGTATTGGTTATTAGTTAGTTATACGCCCACTGCAAGACATACGAAATCATCCCATTGACGTCTAATCACTGGAATTAAGGTGCAGATTACAGAGGAATTGAAGTTAGAATTTTAGCTCATTTGTTGAAAAATTAAATAAATTATTAAAACGGGTTTTTCTGATAGCCAGCAGAGCACAGGTTAGCTTATTACATGAGAACAATGTCTCTTATGTTTGATATAGTGAGCCAACTTCCTGGAAAGCACAAAGCACCTGGAATGCAGGTATTGATCCAAGGGAAGCACGTGCCCCTAGTGGCTGCAGCCTTGTTAGGTACGTGAATCAAGTGTTCCTCTTTGTACTTCGTTCTTGCTTACCAATTCTTCAAGACAGAGCCCATTGTAAAGCCACACACTGCAGCCAGCCCCGCCTCAGATAGCGACATCGCCCCGCGTTAGATAGTGACACAGGCCCGCCTCATATTGTGACACAGTCCAATCTCAGTTAGTGATACAGCCGCACCTGATAAAGTGACACAGGCCCGCCTCAGATAGTGACACAGTCCCATCTCAGATAGTGACACAGCCGCACCTGATAAAGTGACACAGGCCCGCCTCAGATAGTGACACAGTCCCATCTCAGATAGTGACACAGCCGCACCTGATAAAGTGACATAGGCCCGCCTCAGATAGAGTCACAGGCTCGCCTCAGATAGAGACACAGCCCTATCTGTTGTATCTATTGTAAGAAATTTATTTCCTTTATAATTAAAATATTAAAAAAAAAGAAAAAGACACAGCCCTGCCTCAGATAGAGAGACACGGGCCCGCTTCAGATAGTGACACAGACCCGCCTCATATATTGACACAACCCTGCCTCAGATAGTGACACAGGCCGTCTCAGATAGTGACACAGGCCCGTCTCAGACAATGACACAGATCCGCCTCAGATAGTGACACAGCCCTTCCTCAGATAGTGACACAGATCTGCCTCAGATAGTAATATAGCCTTTCCTTAGATAGTCGGACAGGATAGTCTGGACGAAAGCAAATATTTACCCTGCGGTGGAAGAGTTTTTCTTCGCGAAAACTTTACAGTTATTTTACTTTTATTTGCTATGTTGTTCAATAAGACTTAGAGAATTGTTCAACAAGATTTACCATCTGAACACTGCTTTCACCGTGCATGGTTGCCGTTTTAATTCTAAATGATTGTTTCCAAGCGGCAATTGTTGTGAAGTACTAATAGTGACACAGCTAAAATTCAACCTTCAGTTTAACTCATTGATGCATGGATGTATTTCATTGGATTTTTTGTCCTTCTTTTAATATTTTGACGAAAACACTTTTTGTTTTTCTTCAGATGAGTACAAGATTGCAAGGAAATACGTCGCTGGCCTTGAACTAATGAAAGGAGGAAAGAAAAAGAAATAAAGTGGTCCAGCAGTATGTGACGAGTTGTTTCAGTTTGTGTTCTTGTTCTATATTTATTTCAGAGGGACAAGTCTGGATTCTTTTGGTTGTATTTGCTGTTTGGTTTCGTATTTTCGACGGCTGTAAGGGAAACGAAAGGATTGTAATACGGTAGTGGAACTTTGTTATGGTATCTCAGTGTGGTTCCACGTAGGGTCCCCTTTTTTGTATTGGAAATTATTTCCAATAGTTGGTTTAGCTATAAAAAAAACTCTAAACGTTCATATTTTTTGAACTGTTCATCAGTTTTTGTCATTCAGTGATTCAGAACAAGATGATTTTTAGAAATACAATTTGCCATAAAACTGGAAGTAGTTGACCCAAATGTACCAGTTTCTACGCGAGTGATTTGACGTGGCAAATTAGATTGTTTGGCTAAGCAACTGAACAAAAAAAGACACGTTGCATCTTTTGCTTAGCTAAATTGTGTTTGTTAATCCCGTCAAAATAACATAGAATACCATTTCTGAGAACCTGATTTTCAAAATCATCTGTGAGAGCATGCCCCCAGACCACATGAGTAACTTGCCTCCTCTATGGGTGCGTTTGTTGGGGGGAAAAGGGGTCACTTTACCATTAGAAAAAACTGCTTTATAGTTTCAAAATTGAAACTAATCTTGCCTTATTGCTCTCTCTTCCCTTGGCCACTATTTCTTTAACTTGGAAATCAAAATCAAACCATAAAGCCATTCAAATGAGCTGAACGTCACTTGAGGACACGTAGTCAACAAAGTAAACTTTTACCCCTTGGGACGTGGTGCTATGCTTGTGTTTATAATATTCTGTTCAGAACAAAAGTAGGATGAAAGTTAAGATAGAAAACAATGGAAACTAATTTCTTCGCCAGCAACATGCTTAGATTTTAGGTTGTACTGTGTTAAACGGGTATCCGTCACTTAAAAATTGGCGAACTTTAAAAGTTAGCAGAACCGGACCAAATTTTCGAAGATGTCCCATTTCTGTACACTAAACCCTTCTTCGAAATCCGTGCAACAAAGATACTTTTAGTTTAATTGTCGTATTCCTCAGCAAAACGATAACCGAATTCGAACTTCATTTCTGTTTCGGATCAGTTTCTGTTTTCCTGGGAAACAGGATTCGAACTTCAATAATTATTTTTCTGAGAAATGTAAACGGACTTTTTACCAGGGGTTTTTGCCATTATTTTTCTATCAGTATCATGTTTTATCAATTACATTTCCTTTTCTTTTATCTTATTTTGTACTTCTTTTCCGAGCGAAAACATTTTTTCTGTTCGATTTCTTTTTCTTTTAGTTTTCACTACATTCTTTTCTTTGGTATTTTTTTTAAATTTTCACTTATTTTTCATTTTTTTCATTATAATTTTCATTAAAGAATACTAAGAAGTTTTTTAATGAACATTTTGTGGACAACAAAAAAGTAAAATCTAGTTGTTGCACATGAAAAAAAAAAAAAAGAATCAAAACTTGATCTCGTAGATAGCCCATGAGCACGATGGCGTTTTTATGAAAAAAGAAATGCAACTTATTTCCCAAGAGCGCCATAGTATTCTTTTTGATTTGAAAAACGAAATATGATTTTTCGTTCGCAACAATAATACAGTTGAACTCCGCTATTTCGAACTCTCAGGGGAAAGGAAAACTTGATCGAAATGGCGGGGGTTCGAAATAGCTGGTAGTAAATGAATACAAAATTAAGGCCAAAGGAATTGGGTCTGACTTCGAAAAAGCGGGGAGTTCGAATTAACCGAGTTCGAAATGGCAGGGTTCGACTGTATCTTATTATAATTAGAATAATAATAATTATTATTATTACCATTATTGTTTTTAAAATTATTTTGAAAAAAACTTCGAAGTGTTTTTTAAAAAATAAGAGTTAAAATGAAAATCAAAACAAAAAAATATTCAAAATCAAAATGAAAACGAAGGAAAGAATGAAAAAGAAAAGGAAAAGTGAACAGAAAACAAAAGTTTCAAAAATATATTTTTGTTTCGAAGATAGCATAAAAGAAAATACAATAAATAGGAAACATTTTAAAATTAAAAACCCTATGGCGCTTATGGGCCACCATATACGTATCTAAGATTATATTTAGCCTGCAGCCTGTGCCAAATATCGAATATCGAACTTTAATAATGCGGAGGAGGCCTATGGCCACTTGACACCGTCACCTTGTGTACATCGGAACGCAACAAGTGTTGAAAACCTGGCGTGTCGTATGACCCAAGCTCGACAATGGCTGCCCCGACTGAACGGTTTTGCACTCAGGAAGAAAACGGCGAGACGCGGAAGCTTTCAATAAGCAGAAGGAAAGCTGGACTTGTCGTACTAGTTGTTGTCACAATTATCTTTGTAACTGGATTTCTGGTTGGCTTTTTTGTGAAACCTTCGAAGTATTGTGAAGCGGTTAGCGCTCCTCCAAATGGCAGTGGCGTTACTGCTGTTAGCTACGGAACGTTTCATGAGAAGTTTCAAGGTCTCGTTAGTAGCAAAGAACTGGAGGCAAATCTGAGGTATGCGAGCAAGTCCTTCTTGCCATACATCTTTCACCGAAAACTATTTTTATATCTCAATTGTAACTGCAATGACAACATTCAGACACAATTAGCGGTCATTTTTTTAAAATATAGGTTAGTTAATTAGGTTAGATATCTTAGGCATGAGAAATGGGAATTTCGTGTCACGTGAAAATAAGCGACTAGTATTTAGTTAAGTACCGTTCAGTGAATTTTCTGGAAGTGCTTAAACGCTTGTTGAATATCATCTTCTACTTAAATTCTTGCGTTATCTCGTTTAGGAGAGTTTTTAAAAGTAGCCTTGGCTTGTTGGCAGTCGCTTTGAAAGCCTTGTATTGATGTTTTTTACATATAGTGACATTTTAGCAGTGAGAGACCATGGCTAACCATCTTGTAAACATGTATCGAAATATATAAGTAAATTTTAATATCAGTGGTCATATACTGGTCATAACAATACAATATCAAACTTTGTTTTCCCCGCACTTTTCAGTGCCTCATACGTTTTCCACAGTTATCTCCATATAAAACATTAATATTTCTTGGCCATTGCAAATGCTTAGAAACTCTGTACGTTCTTTGCCATATTATTCATACAATATATTATTATTACATGTGGTTTAATGAACAAAAGTTGATGTGGTTTGTTTATTGCCGCAAGGTTGGGTGTATTGTGAATGAACAAAGCTAGCAGTTGGCTGACCTTCGAAAATGTAACTTTACACCCAACCTCGGGCGAAACACACACCAGATCAAACCCAATATTTAGCTTTCTCCCCAACGCAGAAAATCCAGGTGTTTTAAAACTAGTCTTTAGTCGTGAAAATTAAAACCAAACGCGAGATTATACATTTTTCAAAGCTAAACTTGGACAACACAGACAACAGTTGTTAGCTCAACATGAAAATTCCTTACAAGTGTTACTCAAAACAAATTGTTGTGGCAAGTGATTTCTAAATATAGGCAGTACCGTGCGCTACGGCAGAGAACACCACTCAGAGCTCTGCTTACTCCAGACAGATCTCACAATCTTAATCTGTATTTAAATTGCTCTTCCATTGGTCGAACGAAGATATTCCATCTGATTCCTGCTGTTAAACCCACTGTACATGATACTTCAACCCGTCTCCACATTTCTTTGATTACTGGAATGTTGAATACCCTTCCTTCATTACTGGGGGTTTGAAGCGTTGACCAATATCTTGTGCTGATTCACTGAAACTTTCTAATTGGTCAACTCTAGTTGACAGAAGAAACATATATTTTATTTAAGTGCAGAAATGTATCAGATAACAAGTATCTTGCATTCTAACAGATATTCGTAAGTTTAACACTGAATTAATAACAATAATAATAATAGTAGTAGTAATAATATCGAGAACTACTAGAAAAAGTGATACCAGTATCTAAACTGTTAAGAGTGGCTGGCTGTAAATATAATAATATAATAATTGCTCTACACTGCCTATTTACCGTCACTGATAGAAACACATTGCGTGATCTTGGACCAAAACTGATTTACATTTCCGGTCAATTTGCACTACACGTTTTGCTCTCTCGCGCAGCTGGAATTCACGGGCCAAAATTGAAATTGGAACACAATAAACTCCTGGTTATAAGCTTTGACGACCCGCGAAATTATGCGATTAAAACGTATACCCTGGGAGATCTGACTCTTAGAAAACTGGTCTCGACTTGTGCCTTGCGCGGTCACTGCGAGTGAGGAAGTTTAAAGCGTATTATTTATAGTTAAATGTGAAAGAATTCAAAATATTTTTGGTGATTTCAACAAAAATTATGACAGAAGGCAACACACCGGTTTACGTAAGAAGAGTTCAAGGCGATTTTCCGTTCTTCTTTACGAGCGGGTTGAAAATACTGGATTTTTCATTGTTTTCAAGTTCTGTGGTCAACGCTCCGGGGACGCCTGCCGCTTTTTCCAACATTTCTCGATTTGGCGAAAAATAAAAATCGCTCGAACCTTTTAATGCTATTTTCGAAAATAGTTGACCGAAGGGGTCTTTCAGGCAAAATATCAGGAAATTGAAATTTTGTGAACTGTCGCGAGATTCTCGATATTTACAGTCAGCCGCTCTCAAAAAGGGAACACCTCTTTGTTAGATTATTTCAAAAGGCTTTTTTAAAAACAGTTCCTTGTTCTCCCCTTTTTATCCCACCCCAATTTCCGTTTTAGTGACGGTTGCAAAGCAATCTTTGGACAGCACAAATTTTCAGTTGTACATACCAATATCATTACGTTTCCATGGCAAACAAGTGACTGGCTAAGTAAGAAAACACATCTTTTTACGCAACTTTGTTACTTTTTTTTACTAAGTAACAAAAATTATCTTTACTGAAGTGCATTTCAAACCTTACCTAGTAAATATTTCTCACTTCAGCAAAAATCCAAGATGGCGGCTTTATGACGTCATTTGTTATCATACCTGAAACAACCATTTAGATTCTTTTTAAAACACGCAGTAATAATCAGTCCACCAACTTTTGGTGCCGTTAGGTTTGATATTGCATTTACCCGAGAGTGAGAGGGTGGGTGGGCTGGGATTTAACTTTTTTCCTTGTCCAGTGATTGGTAATTTGAGATAGTGATGGGTTGAGCGGTTTGATTTTTTTCCCTGGTGGTTGAAACTTTTTTCTAGACTTGACCAAAATATCATACCCCATGCCAAGGAATTTAACAGTTGTTTTTGTGATTTCCCGCCTTTTAATGTTTGCCTCCGCCTTGGAGTTTACATTGATGGTGGATAACAAGAAAATTAAGGAGGGGAACCCCCCTCCCCCCGATGTCAGAATGTATAAAGCGTTGTTTCAAATCGTTTGATAAAGTCGGACGTAGTGTGCTGTGCTCGAAAAACACTTCCAGCAACTTGTAATTTGGTACTTTACATCAGATTTAGAATTATATTTTCATACTATTCGTATTCAAGTATTTTTTCAGCCTGCACCGTTTGTTTATTCCAGGTATTTTTCTTTGGAGCCTCACATGGCAGGCCTTGCACGTCAGCGGAAACTTGCACAAGAGTTGGCAAGCAGATGGAAGAGTTACGGATTTGATAAGGTAGAAATGCCCAGATATAGAGTGCTTCTGTCTTACCCACGTGACGACCAACCCAATAAAGTGTCCATCGTGTGGGATAACGGCACAGTTGACTATGAGATTATTGGACAACAGCAGGTAAAATGACGTATCACTCTTTAGCTCACAAAATTAAGTCTCCCCGGCTGCTAATTTTAGCTCTTCAGATTTTCGTGTTTCTTTTTCAATTCCAGCTTTTATTTCTTTGCTGTTAAAACCTATTTTTGATGTAATTACAATATTCAATATAAGACCAAAATGTGTTGATTTAGAGCCATTTTTTTAAAAGTTTCTATGGTGTTATACGTGTAAGCCTGTTTTTGGACTTGAGATTAGAGATTCATTGATTTAGTCGATCGGTCGATCAAAGAAATAGCAATCCAGTCAATCAGCATGTTCATTCAGTCAGTCAGGAAGCTCGTAACTGTTTTTAACTCCCTTTTGTCCGTGGACCAGACTTCAGTACCATTAAAAGGACCATTTGTAAATTAAATGGTTTCAGTTATGCTCAAGTATGTATTTTTGGGAACTGAAAAGCAATACATGAAAGGTTCCTATATCTGCACAGTTCTTAAGCAGATGTCAGTACCCGGAAGACCGCGGCGCAACTGACAAGTGTGGCAGTGGGATGCCTGCTATCAAGTCAGCCATGTGATTATTTGTTACACAGATAATAGACTCGACTAAGAAGCACTTACTAAGAAAGTTGGAACAAGAGTTTGGCAGCTTACTGCTTTCTTGAGGACCTACTTGGGAACAACTTGCTGTTCACAATATCCTGTATTACATTAAGATTCCCGCGTTGGCCAGAGACATGCGCAACAAGATAAAGCACTTTATCTAATAAAAATTAAATAGAAAAAATACGAAAGCCAGCACGGAGAAATTATTTCACAGTACACTATACTCGATTTATGATAGGGAACGGATAAAAATGGCACCCGTGCCAATTTTACCCGTGCTCGGACTACTTGAAACCCCATTACACTACACTCGATTTTTGGTATGGCACGGATGAAAGTGACACCCGTACCATTTTTATCCGTGCTCGAACTACTTATTTTGTATTGTAGTGTAAATGGGGCTTATACTTGCAATGTTACGTCCATACACACCTGAATAACATACTTCAAGGCATTCCAACAACAGTTGAACCCCGCTATTTCGAGCTCTCAGGGAAAATGAAAAATAGTTCGAAATAGCTGGGGTTCGAAATAACTGATGGTAAATGACTGAAAATTAAGGCCAAAGGAATTCGGTCTGACTTCGAAATAGCGGGGAGTTCGAATTAACCGAGTTCG
>JANRMR010153556.1:0-12475 GCA_025434825.1 Bergia sp. 'catenularis' | reverse complement strand
AACACCAATTCGAGGCTAACACTGCAAAAACGAGTCTGTAGTCATTGTAATCAGCGGCAAATGGGAATACGAAACTGGTCAATTAGAAGATTTTAACAGTTGCTTACCGTTTGCAAAATAAGGTAGCTTAGACGCCCAGAACTCTCCGTGTGCACTGTCAGATGCTAAGAACGTTCCGTCCAGCTTTAGTACAGTAGTAATGTATACAGCGAATATGTTTACTTCTGTGATGACATAAAGCAAGGACTTCGTCAGTACAGTTGAGTTTTGCGCAAAGGAGGTAAATTTCCCTTTTAAATTCTATTCATAATTTTACTGCTTAAATAATCGACAGTTTTAGCTTGGAGAAATGATGAAAAGTAGATACTAAGTACAGTGTTAAATGCCTAATACTTTTTCAACTTTCTTGCGATAGTGGCCATTTTGAAATCATATCGTTATTCGTTCAAATTATTTCTGTTTCTGATTCCCCTTAAACCTTAACTCTAAATTTATAAATGTTTTGCTATGAAACTTGGCAGGTAGACAGATCTTTGAAAACTAATTAGTTTCACATAATTATGTTCTGGTCATGGCGTCGTTATGACGTCATAAAGACGTCATTTCCTTAAAAAACCGTGTTTCTCCACAATTTTATCTTTTTTGTGCTTCTTTCAAATTTAGCGTTTGAAAACAATATAAATGAAACTTAATTACAAAATCGTTAACGCACAATCATAATTTAATGAGAAACAATACGGTTTGAAGTTGTCATTTCGTAACTGAGGGGGTGAGGGAGAGGACCTCGTGGTAAAATTTGTCAATTACAATAATTTTAAAGTTTCTGCAGATATTTAAATAAAGATGGACTAAAACAACTTGCATGAACAAAAAAGTAACATTTAAAACAAAAATACTACTCATGACGTCATTATGACGTCATCGGTCCGCCATCTTGGATCTTGCGTAACAACACTATCGCGCAGTATAGTGACTTCATAAATTACCCTAATTAATCCGAACTCTTTTTGCTATGTATAGAAGTGGTTGACCTTATAAAATACATTTATTTCAAGCTGCAAAACGCAACAAAGCGTTATGATGCGGTAAATGACCTAATTTGACAAAAACAGCGGATCAGAACGTGGTTACCATGGCAACATTCCAATCCATAAGCAAAAATTAGCCATATGACTAGATTCCCCGATAAATTTGAGGGAAAACTTCTAAAACTTGGGCCGTTTATTTTGAATAATTTTAAAGTTATAAATCTCCCCCCCCAGTCTGAATAGGGTTAACATAGTTTTAAGGATTGCCTGGTTTAATACTGTGGCACACTGAAATAACACTGCTTTGTGAGCCACCAGGGTTAAGAATAACAGTTATAAATGTAGCACTTTTACAAACGTATCGATACGAATTTTACATTTAATTGATTTCATTGAATTCTAAGTGTGGTTGTGGTATATGTTCGTTGAAAAATATGTTACACAGCCTTATTAAAAAGCATAATATAGCGAGAATTTGTCATTAACATAAGTTATTAAAGGTTTTTTTTAACCTGGCCGAGTTGATTTATTTAATTATAATGTCTCTGTGGCATTTTTCATATTTTTTTTCCTTTTACAATAGATAACTTCAGAAAGTAACAAAGTCACGACAGGATGACCCATCGTTGTTTTGCAATAACCGGTATTGCAGATGAGAGGTACAGTAATAGAACTGACCCTTTACCTTGACATCTACTGACTTCTTCTGTCACCCATACCTACATTACTTGTAGTATTAAAATTACTTCCATGTTCTTAAAAACTAGCTCTTTATAAAAACTCCAGAGATGGATCAGTGTGAATATTTTCAATAACAACTTTGAATCAATGAATTTTACATGTCTTTAGTCTGTAAAACGTGATGAGACCGTATGCAATTAAGGGGAAAAAGTTTAAACACATAACTGGTTCATCTTGGTACTTTAGTTTTTACAGTCAGTCAATCAGCGACACACAGTTTGTTTACGCCAACAGTGTTAAAATCCAACAGTTACGGATATATGTTCATATTTGGTTTGGGTTTCTTTCTACAAGGTCCTGTTCTGCTGCGGAGCCAAATGGTTTGCTACAAAACTATTAGGAAAAGATAAAGAAATAGAAGACATGCGTGGAAACGTACAATTAATGATTAATTGGGAGATGTCAAGAGCTTTTCATAAATATAGCTATACATTGCATTGATTGTGTACAAATAATCGAAAAGAAAATGTAACAAAAAAAAACCAAGAAAGAAATCAGTAATATGCGAGAGTAAATGGACCAGCCATAATGCTCTTTATTTTAAAGGTAATTTTTGTTTTCCTTCTAGCTTTGTAAGAAAGCAAGTTTGGTGAATCGCAATCCTGTAGCATCCGTGCCATCCCGCACTTAAGTTCAAAAAGATTGCCTTTCTTTTGTTTATTGGAACATTTTAGCCAATTTGATAAAACTTAGACCCTATCAGTCTTATACAGAAACGCGATAATGCGAAACTTCAATATTGTACTAAGACATTATATGTCTCGTAAAGACTCGAAGGACTGACGTGCAGATGATGTAAGTTTAAGTGCTTCTATTTGAGATTAGATATGAAGTTCCCCTTGGTGTTTTGAAGCCTTTTAAATGATATCAGCTCAAAGAATATTTACAGTCAAGGACACATCTCCCTTGTAGTTTATGTCTTCAGCAAGAAGTAGACTCTCAACCGATCTATAAAATCTCAGTCATGTACACACCAGTCATTCAACATGTTACCATGCATTGAGAAAAATTGATGATTGTTAGGTGTGCGTTTTAACTTCCTGTAAAATTAATCAGTTGGGAAAGCGCTTGCAAATAGTCTAATCAAATAGTTAAATTTTTGATAAAAAAAAATAGTCTAGCTTATGTATAAATATTTGTACTTGTTTAGAAATTTGCAAAGGCTCGGGAAAGTGTTCCGTGTTCTAAAAAGTATATTTGATATCTTCTTTGCATTGATGAGAGTTTGGAGATAGATTGGTTGTTCTGAAATGTTAAGCTTTTTTCCAAACAGAACTGTATACTCAAATACCATCACACTGGACATAGAAGACTACGCACAGCTCCAAAAAAAGTATTTGAAGAGTTTGGAAAAGTTCTTTTATTTCGGGGGTGGAGGCGGAATAATTTGAACGTGATTATTCATTATTCATTTACTTTTTTCGGCCGTTATTCCTTATTCATCACCAATTTTTTTGAATTATTCATTATTCATTTTCGATCACAAAGGGAATTAAGTATGTACAGAACATAATTGCCTCCAAAGAATCCGCTTGTTAATTGCTTCTCGTTTAATTGCAATAGTAACTCTTGGTCATGTGCGCTTGGATCAAAACAAATTTGTCCTTAAAATTGATCTGGTTACATTGCTGCTATGCCAAAAAAATTAGTTTTACTACTGCATACAGTGCTATTCGTAAAGAAAACAACTTCATCGAATTCGAATACTTCAACATAAAAACTTGTTAAACCAAGTAAAATGCACTACACATCCTCCACCAATTATCACGACGTCTGCACTTCTGTTGCTACTGCGGCAGACTTCTACCAACTCAAACGCCTGACTTAAAAACAAGTTACACCAAAATACCATTGTCAGACAGTAGTATTCATAACAGTCAGCCAATTGAACTAAGAGCTTTACAATTTTTAAACCAGTTGGATTGCCATTTTGTTTGAACTACTGCTGCTACCATAGCAGGCAGTGCTATTTACAATGAAACAACGCCTGACCCAAAAACTGGTTACATGAAATGCCAATGTCTTTGAGCTTCTGCTTCGGTAGACAATGCTTTTTGTAACGAAAAACGTCAGTAAAACTCAAACTCCTGATTTAAAACTGGTTACACCAGGTAACACAAGGTCTGAACTTCAGCAACTACAGACAGTGATATTCATAGTGAAACTGGCTGGTGCCTTTTGTAGAGTGAAATCGGGTAAAATTAATGTAATATTTCTATACTATATCACCACATAACCAATCAGCAAATTCAAACTCGACTTAAAAACTGGATACACCAAGTACCATTGTGTCTAAACAAGTTGCTGAGCCTGGATGTACTTCCATTGCACATCACTTATATCAGCTGCAGACGAGTTGCGTGACGCCCCGATCTTGTTTCACATGTCATACGGCTTGAGCGCTCTTCGATGTCATCGCCATCAGGGCATTCGTTTTCATCGTTATCCTCGTCAGTGTCAATGTCGGTGTCGTCTCCACCCTCAATACGGTTTGCTTCTTCTTGGGAAAGCGTATATATTCTTGCACCACCAGAGTCCATGTTAACGTCGATGCGGACCCTGTCCACAATGGTATAAGGAGAATTTCTACTGTCTTCAAAGGCTTCCAAAAATTGGAATCTGTCACCAGTTTCGCTATTATCGAGCCACAAGATACGCATTGTGTTCTCAATGAAATCGATCTCCTTTCCTCCTTTACTTTTCACAAGCACGTCCTTTAAGATAAGAGCCAAAAAGAATCCCCAGTGTTCCCTTCTACGACCATTCTTAACAGCAACAACTTCGTCTTTTTTTAAAAAGGACGTCACAATTTAGCAAGTGCGACTGCTGCTGTATACGATCTTCACACCGGTTGTCGTTCCTCACACCAGCTAACACGCTAGTTGGGACGTCGCTACCCAATTCACGGTGCTGCAGAGAGAACGAAATGGGGTAAGGCAGCTGGCCAGTATCCTCCTTACTTTTATCTCTGACTGTGCGCTGCCGTACACTACGCCAAAAGGATGAAGCGAACTCAGGTAGCTCTTACCTTTCATGTAAGCTCAACCTTTCCATTCTCTCTTCAAGCTGTGAAATTGGTATACGAGGAGGTGGGGCGGCGTCAATTACTTTATTAGGGTAGTAGCTCTTCGGACTTGTGAAGTACAGAAAATGCCCGCGATATATTCGCTTCTCAAGTTTCTTTACACATGCCGCTCGTCTGACTCCATATTGCAGTTGAGTGGGCATGAGATCACCTTGCCTCATGAGAGAAAAGAAATTTTCATCATTAGGGTGACCACTGAGGAAAACCGCACTTGCTGCAAAAGTTTGGCTGCACCAATTTCTGTTAGAAAATTTTCTAGCAGAACAGGACTCTCGTGCATCATTTGAAATGATCTCCTGGTCACATAAGGTACAACTTGGTCAGGACCTTGCGTTGATGTACGGCCAGTCCGTTGCCCTACTTGCTCTTCCCAGTCCATAAAGAATTCCACAAGGCTGTCTGCAACTGTCAAGCCTTGAGCATATGAGAATCTTCCGGGTCCTCGATAGTGATCAATATCGAATAACTGGGCATAGGGGTACAGCACTGATGCCAGTTTTTTCAGTGGTTCAGGGCTAGTGAAGAGGCAAATAGATTTGTTCCCACTGTCACAAATGAACAACGTGGTTCCCATGCTGGCAATGCCGTGAGGTGGGTGAAACTTAGCCGATGTAACAACGCCATCTTGGTTACCTGGTGAAAACACTCCAATCAAAGTTGAATAACTTCAAGATGGAATGGTTCCCACAGGTTACTAATAGATCTTTATCTGCAACACACAGTCCAGATGGACAGGAAAGCACTGGAGAATAATACTATGAGTTACAATTCCTTGATGGGAATTTACAAAAATCACTCCTGATTCTTTCTTTGCTGCATTTGCGACAATAACTTTGCCCTGAAGAAACGCTAGTCCCACAGGAGTGACACTGTTGTCAGATGCTGACCTTGGGTAGAGCTTATGAAGTCTGCCGCTGCACGAATTTAGAGACATGTTCACATCTGTGATCTTGAAGACAATCCCTTGCTTTGTGTCGCCGACGTAAAGGTCAGGGTACTCCTGCAAGAGTTTGCGTCCAGACAAAACAGAGAACGGTCTCTGGAGGGTGTAGGAAGAGGTAGTTAAAATCGATTTTATTTTTGTCTTATTGAGCACAAGGCCCATATTAATTCTAGACTTCGTCCGAATACTTGAACCATATAGTCAAGCAGTAAAATATCACGAAAGAGAGGTCTCCTACTCCGTCTTACAAGAAAACTTCACGTAGAGATCAGGTTAAAATTAAGGTGTCCGGAAAACTAACTTGCATTGGGCAGATGTTCTGCCGCTTTGACAGATGTTTTGCCGTTTTCATTTTTTACTCAACTGTTGTTGGTATAAAGTACGCCTGTTTTTTGTTTTCGGTATTTGTTTGATAACATATTACTTTCTTACATTGACCTGATGGGTTTAAGTTTCCATTGGCTAATCAGCATCCAAAAAATCGATATTTTTTCAGGCGTTTACATTTAATATTCCTTTCTCGTCACAGTTTGATGGTTTATTAGGAATTTGTTTCACAAAATAATGAGATCGGTTTTCAATTATGCCTCCAAAGCAGACGTCTTATTTCCTTCGATAAAGGTGTCTGCTTTGGAGGCTAAATTAGAAGGCACTTATCGAGAGCTATTACAGCATAAATGTCAGAAAAACAGTTGGTTTAAAATATAAAAACATAACTAACAACGTCTCTCTGCAGAGAAACTGTGTACTTTGTTTCTTTAGGTTGATACAATGTGTAAAAGAAAGTGACCTTACAGGGGTCAAGGAAGCTCTTAAAAAGGGTGCTTCGCTTAACTGTTATGATGAGGTAAGTATACGAACGATTAAGCAATATGTCTTTATATAGCTTGTGCTTTATTGTTGTAATAAACTGCATAATAATGTTTTCGACATTTTTATAGTCGCTTCGAATGCCAAACATTGTTTATAAATTGAGTTCAAGTTTTATTAAATCAGTCGACCGAATTATCATTGAGAATCCAGAACGTACACTGTTCCAGAAGGTCGCAGGGAAGCGATGCTGTTATATTTTTACTATCGATGTAATTGCTTTTTACACTACACGTGCTACACTTAACTGATATAGGATTGCCTTGTTTAAGACTGCCATGTGGCAGTGTATAAAGAATCCTGACAAGAGAAAAAAGACACTAATACTTGTAATTCCTTTTAGGTTTTGAGATTTTTTTTCGCAGCAAGTCAGTCATTGTTTGAGTTATGTTACTAAAACTTATAAAATTATAAACATTTTTTAAATTTCCATTTTCAGTTTTGAAGGAACCCTTAAACACACAAATCTAAATTTTGGTAAAAGAACAGCCACAAATGTTTTTAAAAGTTTTAAATTTTCTGGACAAGTGCTTTGTTTTTGTTATTTACGTGACACAGTTTCGCTTTTTTAATTTATTATTTAATAGAAATAGATATGTGTGCATAACATTTTAAAATTTACGATGCTATGTTTCGATCATTAAAAGGCACTGAACCGACAAGTGAGTGATGAAAAAAAACGGACGTTTTGTTATTCAGATAGTAGACTTGTGATACTTTCTAGGTTATTTGATGGGCTTCGCTTTTTTCTACTGATTACAGCTATAGCTGTAAACTTTCTAGCTTGTGAGCAGAGATCTCTCATATTTCGAAGAAGACATAAAAGATCTCTGTTCACAGAATAAAGTTACAAAGTTTAGGGCGCAAATCGTGGGTGTAGCAGAGCTATTGAAATGAAGCTAATGATCATGCAGTAATACAAAAATCGCAATTAGCGAAATCAGATCAGAAAGTGTGGTTTCCACAGGCAGCTGAAACAACATGAGATGTAGACTATTTGACAAGATCATTTTCTCGAGACACAACTGATTCTGTTTGTCGATTTCAATTTCAGTTTTATATTTTTTTTTCCCAATTAAAATGAATGTAGAAAGTATGAAATGGGTAAGCGTCACATACTGATTACTTTTCCACGAGTAACGTCGCCTCCTGCGAACCCCCTTTAATTACCGAAAACAACAACAACACATGCATACTGTATCTGTACAAACTGAGTCACGACAACTGCCATTTCACAGTTGAACAGAAGTGAGTTTGGCAAATTGTTGAAGAATCGAGGTTTGTGGCGCAGGAAAAATAGTGATTTTAAACCTTGTGCTGACGCATGACTGACAGGCTAACAGTAATATGGGTACTGTATTGGTTTCAATGTACTGTACCAAAAAAGATTGCGGCTGTAAGCGGCCGTACATTTTGCCACAATACCTTGTAAACGTTAAAGAGCCAGTAGACGTAGAAAAAGCTATATTCTTTTGGCAAATTTATCCTTGTACTGTATCCTTGTCTGGATTGAAGTTTCTATTGGCGTTTTTATTAGCATTTTTGGGATTTGCATGGGCTAAGAATTATGTAGGTAAATGTACCAGTCGCCATCCTTTTTAGTATTGTCAATTCTTCTTCTCTATTTGCCTGTAGCACATTATACAAGGTACCATTATGAATTGAACAGGAGAGGAACAACCTTCCTCACAGAAAAACCCTCTGTGGTGGGGGTATGGATATTTTCTGGCACTGCATTTCTATACTAACGAGCTGTACCCACCAAATTATAGCTATACAAACTGTTCCAATTTGTCAAGTTCTTACTATATCACAAGTGTCTTTGAAGCTTGTTCTTTAGTTTGGCTAGCTTCCAGTGGTGGTCAGAGCAGCAAAGCAGCTTTAAGATTAACATAACATGTATGGATCTGAGGCTGAAATTCCAGGGGACAGTGGCTTCTTCACAGAAAAACCCTCTGTGGTGTGGTTATGGATTTTTTCTGGAACTACACATTTTACCTATAAATGCACTTCTATACTAAAGTGCTGTACCAGTCAAATTACACCAATAAGAACTGTGCATTCTTGTGAAGTTCTTACTGTATTGCAAGTGTCTTATAAGCTTGTTCTTCAGTTTGAACAGTTTCAATTTATATTATTGGGCCCTCCTTATGAGGTGCAGCAGCTGAATTGATCAATGACATGCAACAGTTTTGTACGCAAGTCTAGTTATTATAACTTGAATTGTATTGACGAGAATCACAGCTGTTGAGTTTCAGTTTTTTTTCAAATCCTGCTGTTCAGTGTAATGGTCGAAAGGTTTTGTTTGCACTGGAAACCCTGAATTGTGACGCAGGTGTGTTGTCATCATAGTTGATTAGGTTATCTGTCAATTCAAACTAATAATAATGGATCTGGTAACTTTGAAATTTTCATGCTGTTCAGTTTCAAGTTTTTTCGAAGCCTACTGTTCAGTGTTATGCTCTGCAGGTTTTGTATGCAGAGGAATCCCTAAATTGGGATGCAGGTGTGTTGTCGCCATACTTCGTCATACTTACGTCGTCTGTCAATCTGAACAAATAATAACTGATGCGGTTTGTGAGAGATCCTCATTGCATTTTTAGTTTCTCGAAATCTTGTTCGATTTCAGTGTCTTGACTTTGAATTGGTTGTTGTGGTTGTGAATAAGGGTGTAGGTGAAGGGTATGTTCTTATACCTTCTATTGGAGGTATACTTGTAACTGGAATTCTGTCTCGGGAAGAATCGTGACATCCTGTTCACTGGGTTCAACTTTGGGTTCCTGCCAACTGAAGATATGCTTAAACACCTGAAAGTTGAAACAATACTTTATTATGCAAAGTATTTGTTTATCAAAGTGATTTGTTACCTTTGTTGTGTGGAGAAAATCTTCTTTTTTTGTCATTGTTACATCTTTCGTGTGCAAGTAATAATTATGATAACATTTGTTCTCCTTTTCATTGCTAGGTATCAATGTAAGATTTATGTTTTCAAAGTTTCTAGGTTAATATGTAATCTAATGCTGGTCGGAGAATGTTTATTTTTTCTAGTTTTTCTATCATTGGGTTTAATGAGGAATTGTTGAAAGGATATGTTAAGTATTTGTGCTTTACCTAATGGTATTAGTGAGACGTTTAACAGCCCCACTTTTACTCTTGGTTAAAATAGTATAAACTATGGTATAATTGTGAACCTGTTATGCAATATTACTTTTAAAGCGTGGAGGAGGGGGGGGGAGGGTGTGTTGCATTTGATAATATCCCCGAGGAGATTTCTTGTTTACTCACTGTGATAAAAAAATAACATAAAAAAGTTGTGACTGTAGAAGATGAACAAATGAATTTTCAACAGAAACAAAAAAACAGTACTTGTAGCCTTTCAAATTATCAAAAACCTTCAAGCAACTCCAAATTATTTACTCACCTAGCTCAATTTGAAAACGCTCTGACAAATGACGCAGTCGCAATTACGCTCCGGGATCTCTTTTTTACTCACTACGATAACAGAAAAAAACATAAAGCAGTTACGATTCTAGCAGATGAACAGAAGAATCTCCAACAGAAACAAAAAACAGCACTTGTACCTTTTCAAATTACCAAAAACCTTCAAGCAACTCCAAATTATTTACTCACCTCGCTCGACTCAAGAGCGCTCTGACAAATGACGCAGTTGTAATGATTACACTCAGGGATTTCTTATTTTCTCACTGCGATAGCAAAAATAACAAGAACAGTTAAGAGTCTAGGAGATGAACAGAAAAATCTCCAATTCAACAGAAACCGAAAACAGCACTTGTAGCCTTTCAAATTATCAAAACCTTCAAGCAACTCCGATTTACTCACCTAGCTCGACTCTGACAAAATTATGACTCAGTCGTATCAACTAGAACTACATTCAACGATTTCTTTTTTATTCACTGCGAAATTACGACTCTAACAGGTGAACAGAAGAGTCACCACAGAAACAGAAAACAGCAGTTGTAGCCTTTCGAATTACCAAACACCTTCACGTAACTCCCGACCCCACAGCACTCAAATACCGTCTGAGCGCGATAGCATGAAAGAGCGGCCCGCAAAGCAATGTGGGATCGTCAACAGGGGGATGCAGACCTAGCATCGTCGATCCATTGCTCCGACAAACAAACAAATGTTTTCATAATTTTCAGAAGATTTTCTTTAAATTGGTCTTTTTTTCCAGCTTGTTTTTCGTTAGTAGTCATAAAATACATGTTTTCGCTCTAGTACGGTGACAATATTATCTGGCCAAAGACCGGTTTTATATCTCTTGCTGACGTACTACGTACGTAGCCCGAGTAAAATGCTATTTGTTTTGTAGTTATTCCTAGCAATGGTCTTCAAAGTCGCCCACCTTCACTAGAGTTGCTGCGAGCTCCAAAAGTACCCTTCCTTCAATAAATGACTGCAAAGATGCGGCGGGTTTGTCATTAGTAAATAACTTGTTTCTGTCTTTTCTATGGACATTAAAAAAAACTAACAAATAAAAACTTTGTAAAGTACGCGCTGGTCGACGCCACAGCGAAGACAAAGTGGGCGATTTCTCAAATTCCAACAACATGCTATCAACAAACTTTACGATGAACACTTTCAACAAAAATTTTTTTTTTCTAAAGTTATATAACGAAACGCCGGATGAAAGACCGGCCGAAGACCTACAAAGTATTAAACACGACAGGCGCTCAAAAGCTATAGTCGGTAAATAAAACAGTTAGGGAAAACAAACACTTAACGCTCCCATTATTTCCATTATTTATAGCCCTCAAGATTAGTCGGGAAATGCTAACCGATTCTTTTGCTGCTACAGATGGCAAAGAGAGAAAGAGAACAAAAAAAAGAACACCGTAGTTCTTCACACGTGTGGCTGCAATAAACAGCCGTTCTACTTGACCTTCACCTTGAGAACAACATTACTATAATGAGTGACACTGCTTTATTCATTTTTAAACTACTGTCCTCGTAACACAGATTTGATATTCCACTAAACTTGCTTAAAAACATCAAACAGCGGACATAATATACTAGCTCATGTTTCAGTGCAGTGAAGCAGAATTGGGAACGACTCAACAAGTTTTGCCTGAACAACACTTGAAGATCCCTCACAACACGACAACAGTTGTCGAATTTTAATATTGTATGTACGGAGCCTGTTATGGGCCACACAACCTTTATTTCAAAATCCCCAGTTACGAATCCCAAGATTACCAATCCCAAGTTAAGAAAATCCCCAGTTACGAAAATCTGTAAATTTCGTAACTGGGAATTTTCTTAACTTGGAATTGGTAACTGGAGATTTTGAAATAAAGGTTGTGTGGAACTTCGCGGGCTCCGTATGGATAGGATCAAACTTTTCAACTCTTTTCTACACATTCTCGGTGGCGGATTGGAGCGTAAATTGAAAGGCTAGCCAACCCCTTCCCCCGTACCGTCACCACTTCGAAGTTCGGGTTTAAAAAAATCTAACCTATAAATTCTAATGACACCATTTGATGTCTAAAAAGAAAAAAGTTTTACGGTGGGTATGTATTCATTCCCTCTCAAATTTGGCACCTTTTTGGCACTGCTGAACTGGAAGTTATATTTATTTTTTGGCAACCTTGTTTCCCTCTCCCCTCCCGACACCCCCCAAGATACTATCTCTTTTTGAGCCTAGCAGCTCATTGGGCCGGCCTTTATCACTAAGTTTGACCGTCACTAAGTTCCAGATTATTCTTGTACCCCAAAATTTATTTGAGCGGGAAAATATCACTTGACGTAGGATAGCTAACTCCAGCAACACACAAACTTGTATTGTTG
>JANRMR010153334.1:0-12475 GCA_025434825.1 Bergia sp. 'catenularis' | reverse complement strand
ATCATATCATATCATATCATATCATATCATATCATATCATATCTTATAATAAATCAACCCAGGGTCTATCGTAAAGAATGGTTTCTGATTGGTTGTTTTTCTAAAGGTATAATATCATTATACCAGTTGTTGTGAAAACATCCAAAATGGCGGAGTCTCGTTTTGTCGAGATAACGGACGACGAAATAACAAATCTGGTCGTCAGTGCCGTTCTGGAAAACACGAAGAAAGCGACAAAATACGGAATGAGAATTTTCAACGGTAGGTTCTTCATCAATGTAGAATTTTGTATTATTGGTATAAAAACAACACTGCACGAAAGCGAGCTCGCAGTTCACTTTGAAGTATCGCAAATCAATTTGTACACAACTAAACTAAAATACTTTTAATTACAGACCAGAATTGAGGAAATAGGGCCAAACGAGCTGAACCAGTGTCTGAAAAAATTCTATACTAGCTTGCAAAAGAAAACCAAACGAATGGTCAACTTTACAAATTTTCTCCGTACAAATCAATCCGGGCAGCCATTGATAGATTTCTACCAGAGCCGCCGAACAACATGTATTTTTCAACTGTGGCACATCCGGCATTTAACGAAGCAAACGTGTTTTAAATGCCTACCTGGTTTCACTGAGACGTCAAGGCGAAATTGCTGGTGTCGTCCACAAAAGGGCAATTACCAAAGAAGAAATCAAGCTCCTTTTTTGAAAAAGGCGAGCTTGGTTCAGCGGCGACAGAAAGTCCAAGGCAGTTGCTTAACACAGCTTGGCTGTATATCTGTCTCTTCTTTGGAAAGAGGGGGCAAGAAACCAAAGAAAAATGAGGCCTAGTATGCTGGTATCAAGAAAACTCCACAAGGAACTGAATATTTTGCGCTCCAAAGAGAAGTTCCCAGTGCACTGCCTGCCACAAAGACTGCATGATGCTGAAGACGAAAGTGATGGGAAAATGTTTGCCGTACCAGGGTCGCCACGCTGTCCTTTTCTAACAGTGAAGAACTATCTCAAACACTTGAATCCAGAATTGGATGTTCTGTTTCAAAAGCCAAAAGACCTGTCTTCAAGCAAGTTTCATCCCAGCAAAGATGAAGTCTGGTTTCAAAAGTCACCAGTTGGAGAGAACAAGCTCGAGAGCATGATGAAAACCATGAGTCAAAATAGTGGGATTGTGCCTCATCTTACAAATCACTGCATCAGGTCTACCTCCATTTCCGTCCTGAACGATGCTGATTTTGAAGCACGACACTGCTATTACTGGCCACAAGTTTGAAGGCTCTGTTATTTCGTAAGAGAATCGGCCATCATTGAACCAGCACAAGCGAATGACAAACGAGTTGATAAATTGCATTGAGGGTGAATCAGAAAAACCAGCACAGCCCGCTCTTCCTCCACCAGCAGCTCAGCCACAGTTGCCTACAGCAGGATACTCTGGGACCCAAAGTCGTCTTAATTCGCGCAAAGTCGCCCAGATTTGGGGGATGATTTCTCCTTAAGTCGCCTAAAATCGCTTTAAGTCGCACAAAGTTACAGAGGTTTGAGGAGGATTTCTCCTAATTGCCTTAAATCACCTTAAATCGCACAAAGTTGTCAAGTTTTAGGGGTGAATTCTCCTTAAGTCGACTTAAATCGCCTTAAGTCATTCAAAGTGGCAAAGGTTTGGTCGCCTTAAGTCGCATTAAGTTGGACAAATTAAAATCACCCAGGTTTGGGAGATGATTTATTCTTTTAAGACTTAAAAGTCGCCTTAAGTCACATCAAGTTGCTCAGGTTCTAGGGATGATTTTTCCTTAAGTCACCTTAAGTCGCCTTACGTTACAGCGACTTTGGGTCCTAGAGTAGGCCTTACAGCCGTGGCCAATTAGCACCAGTGGTGTTTTCCAGCCGTCAACAAGAGTTGGAAATCCAAGACTTTCTGTCAGTCAAGTTTTGAAAGTATCGCCCCAATTTGATGATTTTACGACTTGTCATGAAGAAACAAACGGATTATTTTGATAGAACCTTGGGTTGATTTATTGTAAAGCAGTTATTCAATTCAGCGTTGTTTTCCATGAGTCAGTCGTGGTCTGATACTCATAGAAAACGCCGCTTCACTGAATAACTGTTAAATATCATAACATATCATTCCGTAACAATGAAGAACTATCTCAAACAGTTGAATCCAGAATTGAATGTTCTTAAACGGCGATTAGTAGAACCAATCAGATTGCGGTATTTACGATATACCTTGTGTTGATCAATTTATCACATAATACATGTATGTATTATTTGTTATCTATTAAGTATTGTTTGGTCTTTTTTCTTCAGCACATCAGTAATTCTACCTTGGTCAAACTAATGAAGAATTTCTGCACTTCATTCCTTTTTGCAGATGCTGCTATGAGCACGACGTGTGCTATAATAAATTGATATGCTCAAAAAAGTGTGGTTGGCCTTACAGTGCCACGATTTATCTCCGGACTTATAAAACAGTTGGGAATAGCTGCACGACATGCTGTAAGTTGTATAACTTTTATGGGGTCACGAAACAGACCCGAATGTCTGCCCGTCAAGAGCCAGTACTGGTAGAGTGTAGTTACTCAAAGCCAATGGAAAAGAAAAAACATCTTAAGACCGTAACTCCTAGTCTTCAGATAAACTGTATTTGCAAATTAAAAGAGAGTAGAAAAATCCTGGATGCAGACGAATTATAAAATCCTTTCATATTTTCTCCATTTAAATAGACTATATTTCTTCCTTGGATTTTTCTCGATAACAATCCTTCTTCTTTACATCTTTTCTCTTATCAGGACAAAAATTACAATTTGAACAAACAAAAGCTACAATAACTAGCTTTTTATGTCCAGTCCCAGTATGTAATCCCAGACTCCCCCGGCCCATATTCAGTTGATACTTCATGTAAGACACGACAGTCAACGTTTACATACTGTCTCATTAGTTTAACATAGCTGAAAACCAACTTCAAGAATCAAACAAAAAAAGTCCATAAATTGTAAATGCATAGCACAGTTTACTGAACTACCTATCGCAGAAGATCTGAGCCAATTTGTCAAAATCCCTTTCTGCCAATAATTAACATTTATTATTTCTCGAACCTCCAAGGAAACGAAAATTGGTTCGAGAAATCGGGAGTTCGAGAAATCGAAGGTGGCATCAAATTACACTAAATTGCTTACGTACTGTTTTCGTATCATGAGCAAGTATGGATATTGTAAAAGAAATACATCCTTTTTGTTGTAGACAGAGGTCTTTATTTACAAACAAAACGTACAAAAACAAAAACGTTATCCAGAACAGAACAAGGTCATGCAGAGTCTATACAGCGCTTCAATTTATATACACTACAATAACAACCAACGCTTAGCTAAAATAATGTGTAATAATTTGTTCCCTTTTTGCAACCAATAAACTTTTGTCTATAATTTTGGAAATGTTCCTGGTACTTTTCCGTATATTATCGATGTACACATCGTCAGCAAAAAAGCTAAATGTGTTGAGCACCCGATTGTATGGCGCAGTTCACATTGTAATGGTGGTTTCGGAGGTTCGTCTATTATCTCAACCCCATCCTCATCCATTTTTTCTTCTTCCTCTTCTGCTGATATAGCTTGTTTGAACTCCGCCAGTACGTCCTCGTCAGTCAGGGGCTCAGGAAGTGTTAATTTGTTTTAAGGCGCGAATGTAACTGAAATCGGCACTAAGTGGTTTCTTAATCTTCGAAGGTTCGAATTATCGAGGGTCAATTTTACCCATGGGAGCAAAAATTGGTTCGAGTTTGCGGGAGTTTCGAATAATCGAGGGTTCGAGAAATCGGGGGTAAAATTACAGTGTTCGAGTGAAGCAAATCCAAGGGAAACAAGGCTTGGTTCGAGTTATCGAGAGGTTCGAGAAACCGAGGGTTCGAGAAGTTGGGATTCCACTGTATAACGATTTCCATCTCCCCTGAACACTACGGGAGAACAAAAGATGATACTTCTCTAACACAGCAATGATATTTTCTCTTTGTAGCTCGAGCCTCATCCTACAGTTGGTGGGTTTGGTACAAACAGTGTCGGGAGGATCTGTGCAAGTGTGATTCAGAGGCAGTAAAGTGCTTCGCAAGAAATGAGCACGAGTATAACCACCAGAAAAAACATCTTGATAAGAAACAACACTGCAAACAACATGAAACGCCTTCGGAATACAGGTCGCATTGCTAGGACTAGCGCTGTAACACAGCGCAATTAGTAGACAGTTAAAGTTAGAAGCTGGCCTGTCATGATGAACACTTACCAGACACGTAATAGATAGAGTAAAACGACTTTCATTATAGTGGTCCTTGAAAACTTAAAAAGTCAAACCGCAGGCAAACCAAACACGAATAATAGTTTTATGGACTTTTCATTGCTCGACATACAAGTGCGAGCACCTGCGATCGCGGGCTTGTTTTGATTTGTTTATGGGAGAGATTTGAAGGTCTCATTGGTTTGTGTGGCAGATCTAATTGATCTGTGGGACAGATTTGAGGAACTAATTGCTTTGTGGGACAGACCTGAGGACTGATTAGTTTGTGGGACAGGTCTGAAGATCTGATAGGTTTGTGAGGCAGACCTGAGAAATGCGATCACACGTAACGAACACGACAGTCTTAGGCGAACAAACTCAACAAACTGGATTTGAAAAAAATTTTACGTTTCTCGCTATTTCAAGAACGAGCGAACAACTATTGTTTGTGTCTTGCTTTGCTAGTTATCTCGTTAGTCAGCTTGTCGGTTAGCAGTTTAATATTAGTTACTTGTCAGTGTTATGGATCAGTAACGGTCAGTAGTAAATTGTTAGTATTTAGCAGTATGAGTAGTATGGTAGTAATAGCAGGTGTCAACAGCTAGTTTTAGCACGCAGTTTGCAGTTATTAGTTACAGTAAATCATCCATTAAACGCCGCTACTCGAATAAGCAGTGCAATCTTACCGAAAATGATTTAATAATAAGCACCTCTCTGGAATAAGCAATTTGAACTGATGAAGAAGCTGACGAGGGCATTGACATTGGTTGAGCACTAAGAGGGAAAATGTAAAAAAAATGAAATAAAATTACGTTATCTCTCCAGCATATGTTTGTTTGAAGATAATTTTTAAGCTGTGAGTGAGGGGCTTGGTGCTTTTAATGTTTTGTGGTAACACGTTCCATATTGTAGCTGCTCTATTTGCAAAGGAAGTTCATGTATGTGCTTTAGTGGTCCTTCACTTTGGGATCGGTTACTGGTGTTTCGACTATGTATTTCAGAACAACAATACTGAAAAGGGCAATAAGTTAAGCTACTGGAAAAAGGCGTAAATTGATCGAATTTCCCTTTACCCAACAAGATCCGAACAACAAAATTTTGAACTAGTAGCAACTTATTAATTTATATTACAGGCTTCTAGATCCGAGGATGCGTACGAGACTTCACGCGTGTGCACGCTTACATTAGCAAACTCGTCGTCGAGAGGACGTCTTTGCAAGAAATTTTGTACTCTCGACGACGAGTTTGCTAATACAGAGATTTAGCATCGCGTTTACAGCAAACAGCAAACGACAATAAGTGATTTCCCCTCATTTGCCATTTACCGTTTGCTTTTTTGAAGGTAAATAGATTGAAAGTAGATCCATGTTAGCCATAAACATGAGAATTATGTTACACTATTTTTGTTTACCCATAATTTATTTTGAGGAAACGTAAAGCTTAATTAATAGGGAGATTTATCATCGCGTTTTCGGCAAACGCCAAACGTCAGATTCCGTAAAACAACTCTCATGTTTATGGCTAACACAGAACTACTTTTCTTCAATTAGAATGAGCAAACAATAAATGGCAAATGAGGGAAAACTATGGTCACGTGATCACTTCTGCCGTCTGCCGTGAAATCTGTCTAATATAAGTGTACGCACGCGTGAAACCTCGTACTCGTACTTGGATCTAAAGGTCTGTAGTTATCAATTCTGGTACCTGAACACCGGCAGATTAGCCGTCAAAATATTTTGTAAACACAAGAATTTATGGCAACAGTTAGAGGATTAAGATGACTTCGATTTTTTCTTCGAAGGACAACAAATGCTCCAACTGAGCGGACAATAATTACCTAGTTTTAGTTTTCTCTGACAACAGCGATAGCCAAGAAAAACTTTACCTGACCACAAAACTCGTAAGAGCGCATGCCCAAAAGGGCGGGAAAATAAAGTGGCAAAATGGCGGAAGAAGGGCGGTTAGAAAACAATAAGCATAAGATTTTGCTTATTAAATCTGTTTAAATTATAGGCTCACTGAACGTAAGATGTCTGTCCAATAGTAACCCTCAAGTTTTCATCGTACCGTGTTCCGTATAGGTGAAAGCTATTTACCGCGGAACTTAATATAAGTTATGGTATGGTGATTCCTCTAAGCCTCTATGCCGATCTCAGTGCATTTGCATTTTAGAACAATTTATTACATTGTGTTATGGCCTGGAACATAAGGATTGACAACTACAATCCAACTTAATCGCATCCTAAAACAAACCATTTGTAGGATTCGCCTCTTGAAAAACTTAGACTGGTATCTCAACAATGCCTATTTAGAGATATTTTTGCTTGAAAAAGTTTTTTTTTTCAATAAATCACTGTGCATGTGCAAAGCCATGAAAGAACTCTTTTAACAGACAACAAATCGAGAATGTCTGTTTTTTCATTGTTATTGTTTTGGATTGTTAATGGTTCCTTGATCTTTTCAATCCGTGTTCAACAACCTGCTATATAATACAGTAACTAAAATTGTTTATTGTTTGAAACTAATTTGAATAGTAAGCCAACTCGTTTGCTGTTTAGTACATTGGTAGCTAAATTCGATTGATGCCTGGAGTTCACTGCCTTCTTCTGTTCATTTTCAGTGGTTGCTTCTCACACCAGTCTCTCTCTCTCTTTGGTTCTTTATTTAATTCCTTGTTAGTCTCGTTCTTGTGTGATTCCGGCCATATTATCATGTTACATCACACCCATAATTTACCCTTATAGTCATAAATTAATTACTCAATTAATTACAAGTAAAAACCGGAGACCCGAGAGGACAAACGATGAAGGTTCAAAATCTTGCCTTGGGCTTCCTCGCTATTGCGTTTTCCGTTTGGCCGGCTTTGTCCTTTTCTCACGTACGTATTTCGTAACTGAACGGACCTACTTTGATGTTATCTTATCATGGTTCAGTTTGCTTGTAATACAAATTCTTAATTAAAACAAAAGCTCCATTTGACAGATTTGAAGTGATGTTAAAAGTTTTCTTGTCAAAAGTAAAAGACCAAATCAATCAAGTGAGCATTCTAATTTTGAATTTATTGCACGGAGATGCATAATATCAAAATGGGCGATATACACCGTCAGACAGTTATCCACGACATTGTTTAGATCATTTTCTATTGCACTGCTACATCTCTGACATCTTCCAAAAGTGTAAGTGTTCTATTTTTGGTTCCCTCGTTTGTTTCAGTATTGTTTGATTGTGTGTCGGTTTGTTTAGTTGGTTTTAAAAAAAAGTTTAAAGTATATTTTATTAATAAGGAAAATGCGAACAAAATTTCTGACCGTTTACTTTCAATTACTTTGGGTTGTTGCCAATGTTTTGTTCGGAGTTAAGAACAAATTCTGATCAGTTGTGTCAACCAGAGACTGTTTAAATATAACCATACACGGAGTGTTTTCCAAGTCGTGGCCAATTTTTGCGAAATTATGATAACGAAATAAAGAATATAAAAGCTGTTTCTACTACTTCTTAAACTCATTAACTCTTTCTGATCTTAGTGTACCCTTATTTTCATTTTTAATTGTGAAACTCAACAATATCGTACGAACGATAACCGCAGAGCAATTGGTGTTTCTCCATTAACGTTTGGATGTTTTTCTGCTTGAGAACGTTTAATCGGAGGTGTAGTTTCTTACGTTTAAGCAACAATAGCGTTATCACTTTCAAGTAACGATTACACATTTAACTTATCACCTGCTTTGTTCTTTCTTATTTAGCACTATTCCACATACAGCTAAATGGTTCTAATTGATGTCTTTTTGTTATAATCAAATATCTAACATACGCCTATTGAGTAACTTCAATTGGAGGAGGTAAAATGCTTATTCATAAGCACCATGGAACAATAACACTCGGGCAACAACCAAAAACTGCGAAACTAAAATACCAAGAAGCTATTCCAACAGATTACTTTGGGAATCAAAAGTGCTATGGCAACTAAATATTCATTCAACAGTTAAATATTGGTGGGTTGTTTGTGAAACAACGATCTAAGCGTTTCTCATCTCGTTTGGTTAGGAACGAATTGCGAAGAGCCCTTACACAGGTAAGTTTGATTGTTTCATGTACATAACATTTGCGATTTTTCTTGTTTATCGTATATAATGCATAAAATTTCATAAATTAACATAACACATTTTATAAGATGACATAACACGAATTGGGGAGGAGACAAAAACAATAATTATTTTACTTTAGTTTTGTGTATTTATCAAGAGATTAAGACACGATAGTTTAAGCATCGGTCACGATTTCGCTTTTTCCATAGTTATTTCTTTCAAGAAACTACTTTTAAATATGTTTTTGTTGGCAGCTCTTACATGGTTTTAGGTCAAGCAGTCCAGAGTTGTAGTCTGATGAAGTATGATGTCTTACGTAAACGAGACAAACTGTCTTCATTTCAACAAACAAACAAACAAACAAACAAACAAACAAGCAAACAAGCAAGCAAACAAACAAACAAACAAGTAAACAAACAAACAAACAAATAAATAAATAAATAAATAAACAACTCCTGAAGCACTCACTCATTATCACCTGACACAAAAACACCCTTCAGTTTACATTTATGATAAAATGTTGTAGATTATTGGACGAAACTGATTCTTGGGAGTAACTGGCGTACGGCATTATACTTCAAATCCATTAAATTTATTTGTATCGTTTTCCCGCGCATTTCTCCATTCAAAATTATCCGTCTTTTACGCCTTTATACAAATATGATTAATATTACAACAAGATAAGTACAGTGTAAGATACCTCCTGCTTTGACCGCTTGCTTGTGGTAATGTGATGCATATTGCATATAAGTAGATAATTTTGATGGATCAGGTGCACAGTTTGTAGTAATCGCCCCAGTCCTCAAGTGACTAGCAAGTGACGTACAAACTTCCCAAGTTCAATGCTGTGAGTATGAGATTTCGTTCTTGGTGTGATGTGAGCCATATGTCGAGTGAATTTAGAAATTCCTTTGCTCAACCTTGCGGTTACCGGGGTATGCTGGTGTTTTCAAAATGGTGGCTTCCCTTGAGTTGGTTGGTCACCAGTTTTAGCTCTGTAGAATGTAAAATTCATTTGGTCGTTTTGATAATTTTATTTTTTTAGAAATTATACTTTGTTTTTAAACAAATCGTAACCACTACAGCGTTAAAGATTACATAACTTTTCTTTAAACTCGAATCAAGATTTTGTTGAAACTCAGTTATCAGGTAAGAAGTAATGTTACAGTCAGTTTCAAGGTCTCTTTATACCTAATATGGCGCTGACTTATTTAATTTGAGAGATGAAAAAATAATATGAATTAGTGCAAAAGTTCAATAGATGAAGGATATATAGGCAGTTAAAACACGAAAGGTAACTTAAAAACTGTTCTGGTGTTCCTTTCTGCATGTACTGGTGAAGATAGAAAGTTTACGTACTCTGATCATTCGTTTTAAAAATATCTGAGCTTGTTTTCTCTCAGATGAAAGGAAGTCTTTTATTCTAATTGTAGTGTTTTGACCGCCAAAATGACGATGCAAAATCCTTTTGTAAAGTTTGAATTATGGTTAGAAGACTGAGTATTCGAGCGTCTGATAGCCCTCTGTCGTAGAAATTGGTTCGAGACCTTAATAAACTTCACTGTGAAAAACCAGAAGTATAATATACAATTGCAAGCTGTTGTTGGTGAAAACGAGATAAACAGATTTGGTGTACTTGCCACTTACGCAGAATAACCAGTTCGTTGTTCTTCCAGTGTTTAAATTAATAGGCCATCCCAACTTGATTTTATGTTTCGCTTCGCCAACCGACCCAGTTTTTGGAGATTTGCAAAAATAAAAAAAAAGGCAGACAGAGAGAGAGGCATCACAAAGACAGGCGCCCAAATTTTAAGTGCTTGTGTCTATTTATTTTATTTATGTGAGGAAAAAATGGGAGAATTTGATGCAAAACAACAACACGGCTAGCAATCGAGCTATGTACATGTAAGGTTTCCTGTTCAGCAGTTTTAGTAAACTGACAGTGGTATATAATTTACCTTTAATGTTGTCGACACAGTAAAAATGGTGTAACAGTTATTGGTAAGTTTGTAGTGATGGTAAACGTACTTGGATTCAGCTTCTTTCAACGTTTGGTGGCCATACAGTTGAAATTTTTTCCGTTTTTTTTCCCGACCGACCGACCCAAGTTTTGCGAAGTCTGTTGACGAGAAACATAAAATTAAGTGGGGACGGCCATAGTTGTATAAGTTTATGAATTTATAAGCTAACAAATGATTGGTCCACTGAACGGAATTAATGCAGTTATTGAACTCGTCTTTTTTGTTCTCATGGTTCTCCATTGAGTTTCGAGCACATAACCCCCCCCCCCCCAAAAAAAACCCAAACAACAACAGTTCCAAAACTTCTGCCAGCTATTCATTGCAGGTCCTGTAACAAAGATTCCCGAACAAGATGCACAGGCCAGCAAAAGAAGCTTATTGAATTTTAACAGCATGATCAACTGCGGCACCAAACGAAACAGTTTGCACTATTTGGGATATGGCTGCTGGTGTGGGGCCGGGGGGTACGGTCGACCGGTGGACGATTTGGACAGGTGGGCAGGTGTGAACAGCAGAGCCAAAGAATGGTGTTCTCGCCTTGCTGGCCTCTTGTGTTAACTGGAACTTTTAATGTTTGTTAAGTTGCAAGTTCAGCAGTTAAACAAAGAAAACCACATCAAATGTGAAAAGTTTGAAGAAGGCAGTTTTGAGAATCAATCTTTTGGTTAACAGAAAAAAAAACTAACATTTTAGTTCATTGTTCTCAGCTGCTCTTTTCCTATTGGTTATTAGTCTCCACAGTAGCAAAATCAAAGGCACCAAAAACTTTGACGTGTTATCTGTCAATACACAAATAAATCTGAAAACAGCATATTTGCCTATTTTCTGTTCAGTTAGTGAATTTATCTATAGTTTATTAGCTGTCAAGAAAACAATTTTAACTTGCCAAATTAAAATGCAAACAACGTTTAAATATGAAGGAAGCAATGCCACATGTATCAGAGGTGGTAAAGGAGCAAAGACATAAGTTGAAAAACAACTTCTAATTTAATTTGTTTTCTCCGGCACCAGTTGCACTTTGTTCATCAAATCAATCGAAATCATAAAGTCTGAGAGCTTTTCTTTCAATCCCCGTTTTTTAATGCCGCTACACTGGATAAAAATAATTCACTGCAGTTCAACATTTTAAGATTTAATTAATCAAACGACCTTAACTTAAAATTAATTATTGAGGTTGTTTTGAATAATCAATACTTTTGCTAGCTTACGATGGCCGTGAACTTGAGTTTAGATCAAGATTTTACATTTCGCATATTTTCAATTGCGCGAAACTAAAAAAGGGGCGTAAAGGACACCGGGTAACTGATCTGAACGTTTGGATATATGAAGGTAAAGGTAAAAGTAAAGGTAGCCCTTATTTAACGTCGGTAGTTCCGTCAGCTCCTAGAGCTGGTATCAATGGAAGCTGACGGTGCGCACTTTACCCCCCTTCCTCTGTCAGTGCTCCGTTTTACGAGTATTTAAAGCTAAACTGAGTTACAAAGATCAGAGGAAAGTCGATCAGTCGAACTGGGGACCTCCAGCTCCGAAGGCTACGCACTAACATATGAACTGCAAATAGGCTAACTGGTTTTATAAATGGCGTTTTCATGGCTGCACTTTTCTTATCGTTCCCCGTTCTTGTCAAGTTCCGTATCACCCTCTTCACTCATTACCAACGTCTTTACAGATGCTGTTATATAATCACGACCAATGTTACAATGCCATACAACGTGCGGAGATTTGCGGATGGCCTTATTCGGCAACGGTATATATCACGTATTATGAAACAAGGGGCTGTACGGAATGCGGTAAGTTTGAAATTAACATAACGTCTGTTTTAGACCTTAGGCTTTTGGGGAAAACGTCGAATTTCAGTCAAACTTTATTGAATCAAAACTACAAATATTGGTTAAACGTTTAGTGAGTTTAATTTGTCCGGCAATATGAAGTATCCATGATGATCGACTCTTTGGTCCTCAGCAAATATTTGCAGAGGAATTTAACAGTTTCGATTGAATTTGACCGAGTTAAGCTCGACTGATAGATATTTGGATAGATAGATAGATAGACAGACAGACAGACAGACAGACAGACAGACAGACAGATAGATAGATAGATAGATAGATAG
>JANRMR010153223.1:0-12477 GCA_025434825.1 Bergia sp. 'catenularis' | reverse complement strand
GTAATAGTAATAGTAATAGTAATAGTAATAGTAATAGTAATAGTAATAGTAATAGTAATAGTAATAGTAATAGTAATTGTAGTAGTAGTAGTAGTAGTAGCAGCAGTAGTGGTTGTAGTGGTGATGCAGATGTGGTGGGGATAATATTATTATATTTTTGTTTTATTCAGCGTTTTAAATTTTTCGGATAATTGGCTTTTCACTGTACTCTAAACTCAACAACAACCGCATAGCTGCATTTATATTTAGGAGAGCACTTTTCAACGAAATATCTTTGATATATGCATATGTAACAAAACATGTTCGTGGAACGAGCGATTTGGTTTAACAAAATCATACACGGAAACATTTACCGGTAATAGATAAAGTACAAACATATTTAGATCTGTTCAATACAATTTTCCAAACATGAAGATCAGGAAATCACTCATTAAAAGTAGCTAGAATTTAATTTTCAAAATTTAGAAAAACATTGGAAATTGTGAGGTGATTCGGTAAACTTGAACTATCCATGGTGTAACAGTATTAAAAGTTAGAGAAAAGAATAAACGTTTTAAGACTGTAAACGAACGTTTTCGGTCTACTTTGACCATCATCAGGTCGAATGTCAGTTAAAAGATTTAGGTATCTATTGTATTAAACTTTTAAAATTATCACTCTTTTTATTAAGCGCCACTAGCAACGACCAATTGTAAAGAGCTATACATCTCACTCTCGAGAGAGATTGCAATTGCAAGAGCGAACGTTTATTTTAGACGTTTTCCTTCGGTCGAAATTAATTCAGTCGAATTTAAAATTGGCAGTTGAACTTGACGCAAATGTTTGTCTAAAACAAATTGTGAAAGTCCGACGATCTTAGTTTGTCTGAATGATTTTAAAACATGTGTTAGAGCTCAATCTATGACTCGTTTTGGAGAGGTATTACGTAAAATTCTTAGAACGGTTTCAAGTAATTGAAACTTGGTTGAATTTTAATTGTTCGACTGAAGTACGACGTCAATAATAGGCCAAAACTTCACATTTTGAATGAATAATTTGTGTTCGTTTTTGCGCGAAAAAAATTTTTTTTCCAAAGATTCTATTCAGTAGTATCGCGATTGTACATATTTATTTATTACTGTCAGTTTTCTTCGATACCTTTGCCCAACAGAAAATATTGACCTTCGCTTTAGTCATTGTGTGGTAATTTCAATCTACATATTCTAAACAAGTTCTATAATGTTTTTTAATTATAAAACTGAAAAAAGAATTATCGTGCCTTTTACGAAAATGCGAAAATAAAGAATTGGAACGAATTTAAACTATTTGCTTATAATTTTTTTGAAATGCTTTACATCTTCAATTCATTTCTTAGGACAAAATGATTTTGTGACACCGACGTACTGGTGAACTCAGCGGTCAACCTTAAAATACCTTGACAGCGTTCAGTTGGCGGTCATTTATGGAAGAAAACATTTCCTTTAGTCACGTAGGGGTAACCGTTTCAGCTTCCGTAATTTATACCTCAATTGAAAGGACAAATCAAATTTTAAATTTGGGTTGATTCGTTGATCAATTCCAATGGTCGACCTCGAATGACCGTGTCAGCATTTTGGTGGTCAATTTTGAAAGAAAACAATATCTTTATCCACGTAAGGATGAAAAATCTATCTTCCGTAATTTATAGTTGATGGGATACTAAAATTGGTTTTAAATTTTAGTTTACTATTAGCTCAATGGTCGACATTGAAAAAAGTGTAAGCGTTAGTGGTTCATTATTGAAGAACGCAACCTATAATTACGTAGGAGTGAAATTTTAACTTCCCCTTGAGCTACAGTGAATTGCAATCTTATTAATTAGGGGCTTGTCATTATTCATGGTGGGGGTTGTTGCTGAAGAGAAATTGGTTGGATAGCAAAACATTTTTGACTAATTTTATATGTAGGTAGGTCTTTAAACAGTCATTTGTACTGAGAAAAGACTCAAAGATTTTTCAGAATGAAAAATAATTTCTCTTCAGCCCAAGCCCAAGCTATAAACAATGACCGGTCCCGTAATTGGGTGAAGAAAATGATAAGGTAACAATTGTATTGATGAATAAAGGCCTAATTTTAGTACAAGAAACTCGACACTTTTGCGTTTTCAATTTCACTGTGCCTTTTTAAAAAAATAAAGGCCGCCTCACACGATAGTAATAATGTGTATGATGGCAATAACGTGTAATTATTCCCATTCGATCTGTAATCATACGATTTTGGACGAGCGAGAAGCGGATGCCTGAATTGTTTGTTACGGACTGATTAGAATTAAACAACAAAATCCAGTTACCAATTTATCATAAACATTACAATTTTTGAGAAAAATAATAAAGAGACTTAAATGGGTTTGAGTAAAGATCTCTCAAAATTTATCATTAAAATTAATAAACGACGGTACAGAGTGAGGAGAAATAATCATTTTTGCTTGTTGCCACAGATTACATGTGAGTTGTTGTTTTCATGGTAATTATATTCTTTTAATTGTGGTTAGCTCGTGAGCCATAAACTCAGATTGTGATTGATTTGTTATCAAGTCCAAAAACAAGCTTGTAATTGGATAGTTATCAGTTATTATCCGAAGTGAAGGTGAGTAGCGGGTATTTATTCCCTGAAGTGGAGGTGAATAGACAAGGATATTCACTGAGTTGAGAATGCACCGAAGACGATATTACGTTAGCATATTTCAAACCAGTAATAGAAGTAAAACAGAAAAAACCTTAAAGTTTTAATATAGAGAAACACATAAAACTCCTTTCGGTATTTAGCAGAGCTTCCTCGAGTCTTTGCTCACTCATGCGAGCTCGGAAAAGTGAGTACCTTTTTCCTGAAATGGCATGATCAGACCAGGAATTCCGCCGAGTCGAAATGCTGCAAGATGAATATATTTGGCTGTTCACCGACACTGAAGGGAATAATTATGTTAGCACATACCAAATCAGCGAATAGAAGTAAAAAACAAAGAAATGTTAGGTTTTAGATGAATAGAATCACAGATCGAAGATAAACCAGCTTATATCTCCTTCCAGAGAATGCACCTCAAATATCACAAAACTGAAAGGACTTCCCTTTTAGTCTTTTTCTTAGAACAGGGAATAATATTGTGCCGTGTCATTGAAAATTGTTCAATAACAGAACAAAAATCGTAGCGTGTGAAATGCAATTTAACCTGCAACGCAAGAATGTTGCACGCCAACGGACAAAATGGCTGTATATTTCAACGCAATCTACAGTTGTATATTTGTAATTAAATTTGAATTTGAAATTTTCGATCTCAAAAATGTGTCCAAAGTCCATACAAAGTCTTGTTTAGCTATTAGGTAGCATCCATTGTGTTATTTTTCGTATAATTCATAGTTTCTTTATTTGAATTAATATTGAAAGTGCTCAAATTGTGTTTTGATTTATACACCTTTGTATACATTAGACTCGAAAAGATATAGACCATGTTTATCCCGAGGAAGCATTGTTTTGCATTGCGATAAGGCAAAAAGTTTACAGGCATCTTACTTCAACAATACAGTCAAACTCTGGAACCTAATCATCAAAGACACACCTTCCACCAGTTTTATCAATATCCTATCCTTCAAACGAATTTCTGCAGTCTAAATATAACATTCTCCTAATCTCCACTTTCGATGTACTTTCCTGAACATTATCTTCGGACTGTTTCTGCCGCCGATCCCAGTAGTCTGTTTCAAGTATTCCGTAGCATTTTGTTATTGTATTTTTCCTTCCTGCTCTTCCTTATATTTAATTTAGTGTATTACATTTTTTTAAATTTGGGGCTGCGCCTCGCATGGATCTCGCGTTTTGTTCCTTTTCGTAGATGTAACGTTAACAACACACATTTTTCTATCCTACTGTCTAATAAAGTTGTTGAAAAAGAATAAGATACCACAAAAAAGTAATATATGTACCAAGGTATGAAGAAATTATGTATACTGTTTGGCTTACTACGTTTCTTAAAGTTTAACACGCATTATAGGGAGTTTCACATGCCAAACATATTGAACAAAGTGCCTATATTGATCACGATCCCTGTAACTGATTTATCTTGAGGTTAAGTCTGAATCCCTCTCAGTGAAACAAGAATAAACCCGCACAAAAAATCCAAATCAGCCCGCAAAAATGACTTGCGGTATGTTGTTGCACTCAGATAAGTCTAGGTTTCTACGCGATGGTAACGTTTTTGTCAAATATCAGAGACGGAGTGGAAGATAAAGCATGCCGCAGACCTGTGCGATTTGGTGCGATTTTGAACGCATGCGATCGCTTTCGTTGCAGGCAACCGCACACGTAAGCGACAACGAACGATTACGTATCATTTGAGAGTCAAAATGGCGGCTGTAAACTCGGATGTTGTGGCTGCACTGCTACAATTTTTGTTGAGATGCCTAATTTACAACAAGAAAGTTGTGCAAAATGCACGCTGCCAGTAGGATGTGGCCAATGTGTTCTGGTTCAAGGAAAATAGTAGTTAAAACACCCTAAGTCGGTTTGCCAATATACCGAAGGCATTTTGGACAAGGATATGCTCGAAAATGGTGGCTACCACATTCAGGTAAAGTTGTATCAAACAGACATTGCATAGTTTCCCATAGCGAAACCGTTTCTTGTTGTTTTACTGTCATCCATGAGTTAATGCCGCCATCTTGATTCGAAACACATCGACACGTAACTGTTAAGTCATCTTTCATTGGCAGTTTCAAGAATTTCAGTCGTATTTTGCTGTGTGTTCACCGTACACCTTTGCGACAAGAAGCAGTTAGGTGCGATTACATGCGATAAAATCAAACATGTTTGATCTGTGCGATTGCAATCGCATGCGAAAAAAATCTCGTTGCAGGCAGCCGCACACAATGCGATCACATGCGATTTTTATCACATGCGTTCAAAATCGCACCAAATCGCACAGGTCTGCGGCAGGCAGTTTTTAAAACGTGTGCCATAACCAACACCCAAAGGACGTTTCAGCCGTTTTTATGTTCAGTTACCTTGATTAAATTCTCACTAAAATATTTCACAAACATGTTAGAAAAACGCACGCGTTATTTCAGATGGCAAGCAACGAGTCTCGTTTGCATCATCACGTAGCTACTTGAACTCGTGAAGAAAACCTTAAAGAAATCTTTCACGGCTGAACTGATTTTGACTAATTTTATCTTTTTCCAAAATTTATATTTTTATGGTATTTATCCAAAAATATTTATTGAAAACATCTTAATCCACTAAAAAGACAGTAATCAATCACTTCTGTCAAGGTTTTAAGCATTTTAAAGTGATTTATCATTTTGTGTTCCGGCCCGGAACATAAAAACTGACAATTACAATCCAACTTAATCGCCGCCTAAAACAAACCATCCATGCCATTAAACTCTTGAAAAACTTAAATTGGTATCTGAACAGCGTCTGTTTATAGGTATTTTAGCCTTAAACAGTTTTCTTGTCAATAAAATCTCGAGCATGCGCAAAGCCGTGAAAGAGCCCTTTTAACTTGCACAATAATACATTGAAAACAATGCCAATAATTCGCGAATTTATTCAAAACCTAACCATACGAAACACCTTCCCATGTATTATACTTTGTTGTCCCTTTTGAGGCTTTTAAACAGTAAACAATAAATGAAATTTGATAAATTTCCCCGGCATAAATTACCTTGCTTACTACAGAGATATCTGACAAAAACAAATTGACATGGTGAAGTGGAAGGGTTGGACAGTAGGAAAACGAGAAATCGGCAAATTATGAAATGCGTGGGATTTACGTGGGCCATGAATCTGGCTCACACACCAACTGCTTTTGCCCAAGTTTAATTTGTGGATTGTTTGTGTGTATTCATTGTTTATGAACAAGTGAACCAAGTGTCGCTTGAATTAGGTATAGATTTTGTGTAGAAATGATAAGCCACAAAGCGAATTCACCTGCCAAGTCCCGAGTGATGGAAACGTTCTTGTTAGGTTTGAGAAACACAATTAATACATGTTTCCTTCCATTTCATGAATCCGCTAATTAAAGATAAATACTGAACTATACTGCTTCACGAGGAAGTCAGTTTAAAAAATCGTTGAACTTGGAGTTAAAGTTGTCTTTGTAATCAAAGTTGTAGTCAGAACGTGGAGGACAAAAGCTCAAATGGATTCATCTTGGTTCATTTTTGCCGTGTTGTTTCACAAATTGAATGACTTTGCGTTCGTTCTTTAATAAAATTGATCAGTGTTAATTTCAGTTTCATATTTGCTTTCCATTTTCTTCCAGAAAGCACGATTTCTATCTTGGAAGAACTCTTTTACTGAAATATCTAATGCAGTTCTCTCAACATGTTTGAGAAGCGATTGTCTTTCCGCTTTGGCTGAAAATATCTGTATCTTTGCACTGAATTGCAGTTAATTACACTAGTGCATGCTACTACTGGTTCAATGAAAGTACCTTCCAATCTTTCATTATAGTGTCTTCGCGTAAACTGAAATACTTCAAACAGCCGTGAAATTCATAAGCCAATAAGCGCTCTTTTCGATTTTTGTCAGACTTTGCAATCTCCTTTGCCCAATCTCTTCTCCATCAGTTTTGTTTCCTCGAAGCCAAAACAGTATTTGGGAGCGTGGTCAATTTGAAGTAGGAAAATCGAAAAAATGATTAGGGTTTGCTTGTTTCTTGAAATCAAAAATAACTCCTACGTCTGAATAAATGTCTGTACTCGAATAAATGTTAACCCTTAAGTTCAAAAATCTAACAAATGCCCAGGACCTTCCTTATCGGTTTCATTTGGGCAGGGACCAAGAGAGAAGGAAGGGGGGGGGGGGGGGGCAAGGAGGTGATTCGATATTGGGGGAAAGGCTAAAATACCGAACTTGCATGCAATGAACAAAATTTTGGTCTACGACCTGTCCTTTTCAACCGTATGTGCACCGTGAAAAATCAATTTAAGTCATTTTGTGGATTATCTTGAACGTGTTTACGGCCCGAACTGAGAAACATTACTTTGTAATACATGGCAAAACCATTGTGAAGATGGTAGTAACGGTGAAAGTTCGCATTACGAATACGTGTACTACGGTGTAAAAAATGTATACTGTTTGGTTTAATACGTTTCACAACCCAAACTTCAACGTGTATCAGCACAAGGAGCCTTTTGCATGTCAACGGTTTTAAACAAAGTTTCTATATTGTTCACGAACCTAAATTGTTTATACTTTATTCTGGGCCCTTCTAAGCAAATGACCAAAATGTGATCACTGAAACATAATCAACCTCAAAATGCCATGTTTATTTGCAGCCAGATACGTCTACATTTCTACCCGCGGAAAGCAGCAACTGATTTATGAAACATAAAGAGTTTTATAAGCCAACCATAAACACAGCTAAAATATTCCACAGTTCAGCATTGAAAACAGCAAAATGACAAGAATATTGATTGATGCAGTTAATACGTAAACGAAGGTAGTTTGAAGTAAGAATGTTCGTAAACTTTAACTTTACGTCATAAACGCTTTCACAATAAACTGTTAGGACCCTTTCAAATTCATAATGATCTACGGGTCATCAGTATAAACAAATTACCACCCCTGATACGATACCTTTTGTCGGTCAAACCCCTATCGTGCTATCCATAACAAAATTTAGAAAAGGTAAGCGAAAAAGGACGTTATTTGCAAATATCCAATGGCTTTTAAAATTACGGACAATACTTGGATAACTTACTTGAAGGAAATCATCAAGCGTCTCACGCTGTGTACTTCAATTGGTAGTAATGCTGAGATTTTTATGACTCAGTTGTTTTGAACTTTGAAGGCAAGAAGAGCGTACAGAAAGCCTTTGTTTCAAAAGTTGTTTTTTACTGGAGAAACAATTTATAGGAGATACTAACAAACTCATAGAAAAATATTTTAACTCTTCTTGCATATCTTTTCAATTACTACACAGTTTTCGAGTCTTTTTGCAATACGAATAAAAGGCCATGCTTTTTGTGAGGTTTATTTTTTCTATTTCTGAAAATAACACTCTGTGAAACTGATCATTTTGCTAAAATATCTAACTTGAAGACAACTAAGTAAAAAGTTTTATCTCTGGAAATCTTCTAAAGTCGACACTGATGTTCTTTTTTTGAACTCCTTATAATATTTCCAAGTTTGGATTTGTCGTAATCTATGAAGTTTCTTTCCAGTCGTTCTTTCGGCTTTTCTCTTGTTAAATTACATTAATTTTTAGACGAATTTTGTCATAAACCGCAGACTCTGATAATTATCTCGAACCATCTAAAGACGTTTAGAAGCAACTTAATGGTTATTCTAACTTCCCACACAATTCCGGAGCGACATAATAATTAGAAGAAATGTCTATTCAGTAACATTACCCGGCTTCAGATAATTAACGTCATTTGAGGGAATTCAACAGCTGAAAACTTTATTTTTATCCTTTCCTTGACTATGAAAAATATAACGTAAATAAGGTGTTAGGAATCGTTTAACACCTTTTTTAAAAACAGGAATACGAGGCCAGTTATATAAGAACCCGCACCGTTCATGAAGATCGTTCCAAAGTCAGAAGCAATCCTGAAGATATTCATTAAGTGTTGCTAAGTCGCTGCCATGTTGCCGGTTTCGCTAGCAGCTTGTCTCTTCATAAGGTACTTATTTAATTATTATAACTCTAGTTTTAAAAGAAAGTTTTTGTGCTCTTAAGCGTCACTCGGGCTACATTTATGTATAGTTCGAAACATAACTAACAGTAATTTTTCATATTTGCCAATTTCTTTGTACCATATATACTTTTTAAATTCCTTTTGAAGCCCTGTTAAGTTAATACAGCTATACATCCACAGTATATTAAGTTTTTGGTGTTAGTGTTACCGTTATGGCTCATAGTTAATGCACACTTTTATTTTTAAGAGCTAATTTAAAGAGCTAACTTTGTCCGAGGTATATGTAAAGTCAACCAGAATGGATCTTAGCTGCTTTCATATTTTATACATAATGAAACTGTTGCTGCTTAAAAATTTATCGTTTTGAACACAGACTGAGCTAAGACTAAGACTAAGCTGATTTCGGCCAATTTGAGCCCTTGCCAGTGTTCTTACAAAAAAATGCGTGTATTCAATTTTTATTGCAATTGCTTTGTTATATTATATTCTAAAAGGAATACCTTTGTAATTTTACAAATGTGGGCTTAGCGTTTTAAACAAAACACAGGCACAAGAACAAACGCAAAAAAACCCACTGAATTTACCATTTACAATGTACCACTTTCGTAATACATCCCAGTAGCCATGAAGAAAACTGAGTCAAGGCCAGAAAGACAGAAATACAGCAAATGAGTTGTGAAACTTGACTGATGTCGAGTTGTATATTATCAGAATAGTCGGCTCTTAATACAAATACGAGCAGTACAATTACCTTCCACTTTTGATCATATGACAAGCTCTAAAAAAGATAAAAATTAAAAAAGTATCCACATTCACGGGGAACAAGCTCTCTATTACGACTGACGTTTAGGTAGCGAAAATAAACTCCAAACTTATTTGATTAAAAACAAAACAGGAACCCTCCTTTGTCTGAGAAAGAAAACTTGATAATTGTTGTTGTACAATGACAAAACATATATTTTCACAGTGCTGCAATTGTGCTTTGCTTCAGCGGTTGTTTTGCACAGTCGTCACCGAGTGACGAAGAAGTCGTTCTCGAAGAACTTGAGACAATTCCTTTACCGATGAAAATGGACTCAGAAAAGCCCGCAAGGTGCGTGTACCAGTCTGTTGGTTTAATGCTAAATCAAACACGTAATAAAATTTTAGGCAGCATAAGCGAACACATTTGGAATCCTAGGTAACATCCTGTGTACGTATTACGTGGTTTTGCCACTCAATTCACCCGCTGTTTCAACAATCTTACGGCATGAGCAGTGGGGAAAGTTTTATTTGAAAACGAGTAACTACTTTCGCCAAATAGTCGCCAATAATGTGTATGTATCGACTTACAACAACAAAATCTATCGGTGTACCGTCAAAAATGCTACCTAGTGTCTTTATTGATTACATCTCCTTTTCCCCCTGATTCCAGAGTGTTTTCAACATCAATATTATCCATCGCCATTTTACTTTTAAGTATCTTAGTCCCAGCGCCACGTTGCCCATTGAGAAACTCCACCAACTCAACCCCAGTTCTGCTCTGCCCTATGTAAAACCTGAAAGATCTTTGGATAGGCAATCTTTGAAAGCTCATGGACCTTAGCTCGTTTGACAAATGCACGACATACATCTGTTTTTGGAAGTTGGTCGTGCAACGAATTCGTATCAGTCATTGTCCAGGCAGTACTGTTTAATTTTGGTTTTACGAGCTGCACACAAAAAACAAAGACAATGATTGTTTTCTTTCGGACATTTTAAAAATGGATAAGATGTTAGTAACGCAAAAATACTAGCCTGGACTTCTTTCTGGGTTAATAGCGCGACGCGTGGGCCTGGGAGCCACTGCCAGAAATTCAAAATTTTAATTTTAAAATGGCGGCTGGTTATATTGATATTTTGGTACTCATAGAACATCTTATAAGTAACGTCTCAAAACGCTTTACATTCATACATCTAGCGCCAATGACTGCTATAACAGTGTTGGTGTTGGCCAACACAAAAATGGGATAACCTTACCTGTATGTCACTACATGCATATCTTTGGTGGCTATTTAATTGGCAAAATTATTCAGTCCGTGTTAATGTTCGAGTCACATTTTTCCCACTGTTCAAGCTCTAAGACTTCTGCGGCCTGTTTTGACGTCATATCTTTTGTAATGCATTTAATTTAATTCAGACGAATTCATTGAAGCTGTTGAACTTGACAGGAAATGTTCATTTTAAACAAACTGTAAAAGTTGGTCAAACTTGATAGGTCGGAAATTATTTAACACCTAGAGGAATACGAAACTCCTTAGACTTTCGTAATTCATTTTAAACGTGGATTTGAGCGTGAATTTCATATGTCGGAAAATTTCTAGGCGATCGGCGATTTTGCTATTTCCCGAATACCCGATTGTCCCGACATACGGAAACCAGGCTCTCGCACTAACCCGAATATCAAGAAATCAGAAAATAGAAAGCGTTTCTTTTTTCCTGATCTGTTTCCGACTGTCCCAGACGATCGGGGAAGCAATGACGTCTTGTTTGCGTACGTCGGAAACTTTTGGGACGGTTCCTAAACAACAAAATGTCCGATTATCTGGGATTTTCCCGACCGATGAAAACTAGGCTTTACAATAAAATTTAACGGCTTTAATTTTAAAAATTCAAATGAAGGTCGACGTCTCAAGCAGGCCTAAGACTGAGTGTTTTACATCATCCATTTTCCTTCTTTCCCTTGGCCTTGTTTTTTACTTTTAATCCAACAGTTGAAACTGTGCAGTTATTGAAGTACGAGGTAGAACACTACATACTAATATTATGCAAAGGGCACCTCCTAAATTGTGCAATAAGACGTAGAAGACTTTTTGGCTTTGGCGGCTAGTCTTATTATTAACCCTCGAACGTCCAACGCCCTCGAACGTCCAACGTCCTACGTTTTTCCAACCTAAAACTTGAAGCTTTAAAGCAATCAAAATGAAACTTGCAGTACCTGTAGTGCGATTATGAACACATCTTTTGACGTTAATTGGATGACGTCATCACCTACAATTTATGCAGAAGTAATTAACAAATTTGGATTTCAATCAAAAAACGGATATTTCTTGATAAAATTTGTTCTAAATTCTTCTTTTGAATTTTATTCTTGATTGTTTTCTTATTTGAGAATGTAAATACATGATTTCTACTTATTTCAAGAAAATCTGGTGCAATTTTGCAAAAAAATTTAATCAAAATTCAAGATGGCGGCCAACATGACTGATTTTGTTGTGAAACGACCGTTGCCATTGCAGCAGTTATTAATTAAAACTTTATTTTTGTTATGGAAAGTAATTAGCTAACCCAAAGCTTTTAACATGCCAAAGCTAAATCTTTTACATGTAATTATATGTAACCATATGGGATGTGGGGGTGGGGTAAAGGTGGTCCGATTGACCACCCCTTTGGGTTAATTTGTTATGAAAAATACATTGGTCGCCCGAGGGTTAATAAGCTGCGTGAAAAGACGTCGGAAAACAACAAAAATTTCAAAAAGCTGTGGATAACGCAATAGCTATTCCTGAATTAGGGAGGAATTGAGGACTTTCGAAAACCTTTTGAAAGAACTTGATACATCTGAAAACGTGTCCAGTTAAACAGAAGGTTGGCTCACAAACGAATTCAAACCATCACTTTTTTGTTCATAAAGCACAAAGACACATTCAGCAAAAAAAAGTAACAAGCGGAACAATCTACAAAATTACAGTAAAACTTGTCCCAGCGTTTGTTTTGGGTAACACCCTAACACTAAATAAAAACCACACCAAAGACACACCCGGCAAAAAGAGTAACAAGAGGTAAAACTTGTCAACAACAA